>JAPMOR010017049.1:475920-516979 GCA_026543865.1 Argiope aurantia
ATATATATATATATATATATATATATATATATATATATATATATAATGTAAACATTTTTATTGTTTTATACTGAATATAATATTACAATAAATACGCAAAATTATTTTTAAAAAATTATAACGTGAAATAATAAATTTAATAATTGGTATGTTTCATCGCATCGATTGAAAAATTTCAGATTAAAAGAAGGAAGAAAAATTATGTTATTGAGTTTACTTTAAAATTTCCTATTTTGATTCGTATTGGTTTGCGAATGTTATACAATCTGAAACAACGTATAAATCGAATAACCCAGGATAAAAAATGAAATGGAGTTGAAATATTGCAGATAGAAAAATCCATTAAAGTCTTAACATACTGAAACCATTAAAAAAAATCGGATTCGCGCGCGAGGAAGCGGATAAAATGTAAAGAAATAAGAGATGGATGAGAAAACCAGGCCAAAATATACATTAAAAAATAGAAACTCTTTAATAAAAAAAATTCACAGCAAGTGGTTGAAAGAAGCCGGATAAGAAAGGTTCGGCTACACCAAACATTGAATCGATTTTCCAATCTGTTTTAAGTGATCCTAAATCGTCTTCGAGTAAGTTGGGGCTTTACTTTTCACATTCGGTACATATTCTTCCAATTTCTAATATTCATTGGGCTCAGAAGCGAAATATTTCTACTCCACCCTCATCTACCTCAAGAGGGGGTGGGGGCTTTCTTCCCTGATAACTTAGCTTCTTATTGGACGGGCACGTTATCCGCAATCCGACTATCGAAGCAAAAAGGCGGGAGAGGACGTTAAGACCTTTCACATAAAAGGTTGAGGTACCATTCTTAAGCATTTGCGAGCGACCAAAGCATCTTTAATGGAAAATTCGAGAGCGATAAGAAGCTGGATGTGTACTTCACATTTCTTAGTAAATCGCATTCAACTCCGCCTCAAATCCGAATGACTAACATCGGGAAAACTATTTAACATCCGTTAGTTAGTTGATAAAAGCCCCCCCCCCTTTCAGTTCTTCACGCAATTGTGAGCGATTTCAAGAAATATAGTCTTTTATCTGGCTGCACATTTCAACGGTTATTTCGTGGAAATAAATATAAGCTTTTTAACGTTTAGAATGATTTCTAATGCTCAGAATATATGTGCGGAAATACAGGTCATTAGATTTTTTTTAAATTGAGAAATATTTGGAAATTCAAAAACAAATTCATATGAATTAATGTCAGTTTTATACATATTTTGTGTGTGTGTAAAATATGCATATCATTTTTTTTTTCATCAGACATGGAATATACCTCTCAAATAGCCTTTTTCTTTTAGTTATTTTTAATTTCTTAACGCTAGAACAAAATTATCCCTTATTTTTTCTAGAATTTTCTATAACATACCTATATCTATAATTTCAGTCGATTCTTTTTAACTTTTAATGCTTACAGATCATTAAAATGAAAAAATATCATTTTATCTTAGAAGGAAGAAAATTTTTCCTTATATAACTGCATTCGGAATATAGAGCTTGTGCCATTTCTGTGTCTTTTTGAGATTATATAATTTAATAGAAGAACATATATTAACAAGTAGGGAATTGCCATTTAATTACATATAGTGCTTTTCTGAAGTTAAAGCTTAAATATTATATTTTAAGAACATTTGTGAAAGATATCCCTTTTCTCTCTCTCTCTCTCACTCTCTTGAACATAAACTGTGATACAAATTGTTTAATTTGATTCCATTCCACAATAAATAATTTATATTCCTACCACTTCAACCATCATTTTAACATACAGTCACATTTGCAGAAAAGATTTATGGTTAACACATTTAAAGACAGATTTTTTTAAAAAAAAAATTCTAATAGGAATTTTTTTTCATTGAATAGCTGTAATTGTTTCAAGAGAGCTTTTTTTTTTAAAAATCAATACCAAATAATCTACAAAAATTAACTTATCAGTAGTCGCAATTTACTTGTGGAATCAGAGCAGCACGCAAGTAAAAATATATCACTGCTCACTGGTGTTTGCTAAGTTAAATGTCGAACACTAGAATTACGATGGATGGTTGACACCCTTTGTTGTATTCTAGCGCGAAGACAAAGGAACATTTGCTCATAACTCAAGAGTCATAAAATAGGAATAATAATAATAAAGAGTCAGAGCTTCAAATAGTAGCTAATGTCCGAAGAATTAATGGAACCACCGTAATGGATTGCCTTTCCCATGAGTCCAGTGGTCAGTTGGCCGACACCTTGGACGTGCCAAGAGAGTCCGAAGGATAGAAGGAAAAGCAAGCCGGATGAAAAGAAAGAGAAGGTGAAAAAAAAAAAAAAAAAAAAGGAGCTTGCTGTCGGAATGGGAAGACTGTGGCGGGTGGTAAGGTAGGTAGGGCGGCGCGGTGGATAGAACGAAACACTTAGACAAAACGCCGTTGTAGCGTCGACCTTTAATGGGAGTGGCGTTTAATGGCTAATTGTGCTGTAATTCTGGATGAGGCCAACAAACCCCGGGAGGCTTTTCTAACACGAGTCGATGACAGCAGTCGGCCTCTTAAAAAGAAAGAACAGATTGTGGGAAAGGGGGAAAAAAAATAACGGCGTGGGAAAAAACGCCAAGGTGCACGCCATGCGTACGCCAACTGTTCTTGGTCGCACGTTAAGTGATTCTGTTATTCCTCTACCCCATCTGCTCTTTTCCGATATAACAAGTAGGGAAAAGTACAAGAATGACACGATTTCATTCCTGCGCCAAAAATTATGTAATAATTGTTTCCTTTTCTTAATTAAGAGAATACGTTCATATAACAAAGAAGTAAGAAGTAAACAGGAAGTGAACATAATGAAATGTTCTTGCACTGGAGACGAACAGTGAAATATTATCTCAAATGCATGTATTACTTGATATTTAACAGAAAACACAAAAGCAAACATTTAACTTAGCAATACAAGAATTACTTTAGCGACATCATTTCTACACCCATAAGGCAGAAAACGATTTGAATAGATTGTTCCGTTTTAAAAAGTTTGGAACTACATTTCTTAATTCAGTTTCATTTTTTTAAAAAAAATTATCGAATATGGGTTTCATTTGACAATATAATGAAGAAAAAGCAAAGCAAAAAATCTTTGATGAAGGGTAACAACAATCAGTTAACAAGAAAATTTAGAAAACAAAAAAAAATTCATTCAACATTTAAATATAGCTCGGATTTCTTTTCAATTTACTATTTTTATAATGAAATTAATCCTTATTATGAAGCGAATCATCAACTAGCCAGTCAATTTAAAAAGTATAAAGTACAAAAATTAAAATGGAACAACCATTTTATTCACAAATCTAAAAAGTAATGAAGTTATCAAAATCGAAAATCTCTTCTAAGGAAATGATACATTCCAATGATAAGAAGAAAAAAAAATCAGGATTCAAATTTTATAAAACAATAGAAAGAATAAACGAAAAGAATGATCTTTTTTAAAAACACTTCATTACATTGGAGAAAATGCACATTGCATTTTTAATTTTTTTTTATTAATATTCTCAGTTCTTTGAAAAAAATTTTAAAAAAAATTGTGAAAGCAGATTTTTTTTTTATTCCTGGCATTTGTTGAAAATTATATGAATTTATTTGCTTTATGCAAGACTATTTATAAATTATAATTATTTATTAGTATTAAACACCAAATGATTTTTTTTTTCAAATTAGAATTTAGATAACAATTACGATACCACTTCTGTGTCACGGAAAAAAATATTCTATATAAATAATTTAATGAACCAGTAAAAATCGTCAAGAAATATCAAAACGCTATATTAGTGTGAAGATTTGAATATGTTACAAAAATAAAATATGCTGTTATTGATTCCAGTATCAGAAAACATTTGTAAACACTGGAAAACGCCAGAAACAACTTAAATAGTATTTCCTTTTCCTTTATATCGTGAAAGAACTAGAGATAATAGTCTCCCCAAAATCTTCTCGCATGCTCTCAAATAAAAATGCTATACCCTCCCTATAAAATTATAGATCCTGAGCGACACCTTAAAAATCACTAGGCGTAGAGACGTAAAATTTAAGGCGTAAAATTAAAGATTTTTATTTTCACACATGAGAGTTTGGTAGTATAGAAAAAAAAAAAAAAAAAAAAAAAAAAAAACGCATTTATACATTAATTTTGTGTTATTGGCGAAAATAATTATGAAACATCGATCTTTGACGCAATCTAGCGTTTTTCCAGACTCTTAACGTGCGATCATTATCAATTCACCACTGATACAAGCATCAGAAAAATGAATATTCATTTTTGATGTGTACTTTACCTACCCCTTGAAATCAAAATTTGACATAGAACTACAATTATAGTCGCAAGATCATATATCAAATTTCATTAATTTATATCATAATTTTAAGTTATTGCGTTTAAATGCATATGAAAGAGCTGATCAACAGACTGACAATTCTTTGACGGAATTTAATTCAAAACTTGATACGAATCTGCACTTTAGATTAGATGTTAAATATATGTACCAAATTTTATCTATCTAGATCTTTACGTTTTGTAATAAAAGTAATTAATTTGCAGGAAAAGTACAATGAATGCTACAAACATTTATGAACAGGTAAACCAGATTATCATGATTCAATGAAGAATCGCTTTTGCTTCAGCAAAATGAAAAATCTATTTAAATGAATAATGCCCTTTGAAATGCTTAACTAATACATCAAGTATACATATAGGCTGAATTTTCACATTTTGCTCAAGTGTAGATAGTTATAAAAATAATAATAAAAAACAAAACACAACGCATACAAACAAGCACTTATAATTTCTGTAACACCAATTAACATTGCCCACTAAAAAAATTGGTACTAACTGTGATCCCAAAAACGAACGGTCATCACCGTTTGTAACACTTTTCACACCAAACAACAACAGCAGTCAGCAGTCCGAAGAGAAATAGAAAGGATGAAAGAGAGAGAGGGGGAAAAAAAAACCCATTCTGTTATAGGTGATGACGCTGGTTGATGGATGACTATTGACCTTTGACTATTTCCTTGCACATTACACTCGGGTTCATATCCACGGTGACAGCATCAGTCCTGTAGGATGTTTAGACAGCCTAAGATAACCTTCGTGTCACTGCAGAGGATGCTTTTCCGACCATTTTCCAGGAGGGGAGAGTTAACCCTTTCGATGTGATCGCTGAACACGATAAGCTAAAAAAAAAAATCATTTTGCTTTTCCAAAATCGGCAAATTACAGTAGAGACTTTTACACTGAAGGTATTTTTAAGAAAGTGTCACCGTTTTAAAAAACTGAATTGTAATAGGACATTTTCAAAACATTCCTTTTAACATCCAAGCAGAGCATACATATTTAGTGACTGTATATTTTAATGGATTTGATACATTTCGATATCCATTCTTGTGGTTTATTTGTAGCTTTAAAGAATATAAAATATGTAATATATTGACAGTTCCTATCTTCATATGTATTTCATTTAAAATAATTTATCGTGCATACTAACAAAAGAATGTATGTAATTCATACTTTTAACGAAGGCATAAACTATAAATGGATCAAAAATAATGCTGCAAGCTGGGCTCATTCATCTAAAATGATGCAATATTCTTTGAAATAGTTTCATCCTCTATAGTCAGAAAAAGAGTCAGATGTTCAATTATTCACAGAATACAAAAGATTTTGTTGCTTTGAGACAGAATGAAATAAAATAAATGCATAAAAGGATTTCGTTTAGAAGACGATTCTGCCACTTAATTAATTCTTCAGACTTCATTTTAATGAATTCCAAAAGCATCAAAATGACACACCTAGTATGGCATCTGAGAGAGTAACCTTTACATTGCAAAATTGTTAATCTTTTCCTCCCAAAATAGCAGTCTAGAAATAAGGTGTCGACTTCGGGACACGAAAATTTCAACTTTCCAACATAATTCCTATTAAGTGCATACAGGCCTGGAGAAGACTAAATTTGATGTTGACTAAACGCTCTTCTATTGGTTTGGAGCGACAGTTTGGAGACAGAGGATAATAGTCAACTGGCCAGAGTTCAAAATGACGAAGTCCGTCTCAAAATAGGCATGATATTGCTTCAAAATGGAATAGAACTGAACTAAACAGCCCAAGAAGACAAATATTTCCAATCGTTTCTCAGAAAATATTTTCATAAATAATCATATGAATCCAGATATTCCAAACTTCTGATAATGATAATTTTTATTCACTCATTGGAAAAATGTGAACAGACAATCGTATCACATTTACAAGACAAGAAAACTTTAAAAGATCTACAAAAGAGTTTTAATCCATTTGAAACTACTTATAACCGGGGGGGGGGGGAGTACAAAATTATCGAGCCAATGCTTTTCCACAAATTCACCACAGCATATTATTATTATTAAAAAAGAGCCTTTTTCTTAACATTGCATTCTATTAAATTTGTTTTACCAATACAGAAACTTGTTATTCGGAAAATTTAACACAGATGACTTCAGTATCCACCTTCAATAAAGCTTCTTTTTATCAATAATTCAACCGTTTTTCAAAGAAAAATAGAAATTATTTTTATATCATAATAAATACTATAATGAGTATTTAGATCTTTTAATGTCAGGCGACATTTAGATGCAATGCAAAACTACTATTTAAGAGCGTTGATACAATAAATAAAAAAATAATAAAATAAAAATAAAGCTGATTTTAAAAAAAATAATTAAACATCTATTTCAGTCTGTAAAGCATATAATCATTAGTTGCGTTGTTATGTTTAAAAGGAACTGGAACATTCGTAATAAACAGAAAGAAACTTTTTGATAAATTGTTTTAGCTACTTATTTCATAAATTTCAATTCTAACAATATTCGGAAATTTCTTCATATAAGATACTTAACTTAATATTTTGACAGAAATTAAAATAAAAAGAGTTTGTTCTCGTATTGTACCATATAATATTCTAAATATTTCTGACATTTTTTATTCTAATATTTAAAAACACACACACACATCTTAAGAACAGGGAAGGAATCTCTTAATTTTTTATTCACTTTAAATTTGAAAAATCCCAATTCATTGTTACTTGTAATTTAACAATTTAAAAACAGAGAGATGGCGGGAGAACAGTTGAAAGGCATGCAAAAATCTGATTGGTCTACTGTTGTGGAGAGGGAAGGGTTGCCGCGTGTCGTATTTTTGCGCAATCGAAAACTGTCTTCTTATTTGTTTTGAACTCGTATGTAACTCCCCCCACTCTTAACTCGGCCTACAACTTTTCGTTTTTAAAACATTTCAAACAACGGAATAAAATTCTTAATTTTAAACAATGAAATATTTTTTTAAATTAAACTTGTTTATTCTTTTAGATGAAGGAGGTCTACACATCATTTTATCATCATCATGCATTTAAATAATGTTTTAATTGAACTTATTGTGTTATAGCTGGAAGGCTTAGTTTAATTAATTTAGCATACTGTTTTTGAAAATACTTGAGGTATGTAGTAGCTTCAGAATATGAGCATTTTTAAATTTATAAGGAATCATTACAGCATAAAAATACATTATAAATTTCAATTAATTACTTTCCAAATCCACTAGCATTTGCCGAAACGCAACGGAAAAAAAAAAAAAAAAATCTAGCTGAAAAAGCGAAATGTAGCTTTTAACAATACTGCAGTTTTCAACATTACTGCAGTTTTTAAATACTGTTGTCAAAGTACATGCAATTTAAGTGCAATAAACGATATAATATATTTCTGTAAATACATTCATTTATCTTTTAAATCATTCTTAGATATATTTATTTATATTGTATTTCTCTTTTTTAAAATTCCTATTATTAGTTCACACTCTCCCTATATATCTTGTTCAAATTTCCAATCGTTAATAAAATACATCCACTATTCATCCAGTCAAGTTCAAATACATTTTTTAAACTTATAGTGGATGGCACTAATACAGTTTTTAAAAATATTAATTCATTAATTAAATTTAATTCATTTGTATTACTTTAAATAGAGTTTTAGCAGTTTGTAATGAAAATTGAAATCAACAGGCAATAGCTCAATCGGTAAAATGCAAGGGTTTCAGTATTTGTCACGTGATGGTGAAGAATGCGAGTTCAATTCTTGCGAAAATCAATCATTTTTTGACACTTATTTTTTGATATACTTAATAATTATTTTAATAATCATTAAATAAAAAGTAATTAAAATAAAATTTTTCTTCGTTGATCGAAGTAGGAATTGAACTAATTTTTTTTATATTACTTGTTAAGCAACTTGATTGCATTTTAAATATTTAATTTAGGAAATATTACCTACAATACAGAAATGAATCAGTCATCTAAACTTTTCAATGATAACACAATTTTTTTTTCTGTGTAAAGATCCCCGTGGACAATATTTAAGAGTATTTTGACGAATGAGCAACATTCCTGAATTACAAAAAAAAAAAAAAAAAAAAAAAAAAAAAAAAAAAAAAAAATTAGTCTTAATATCATTAAAATATTTCATCGGAAAACCTTTCATCGGCCACCTTTCGTTCGCCGGCTCTTTTGTTTGCCTCTCATTTAAATGAACTCTCTCTTATATCACTTCATTTCCATAATTCCATCAACAAACTATTTTCAAGCATGAAATTGTTTTATGCATACTTTGTTTTTTATATAATACATAAATCTTCCTCGTGGGAACTATCTCGTGTGATTATAAAGGTATTAAAAACGCAATTGTTTGATTGATGTGCTTTTTTTATTTTCGGGGTACTGCAACATAATTTTTTTTTTAATTCGTCAGGTAAACTACACATATATTAAACCGAATCCTTTTTTTTTTAATTTTCAACGGTGAGAAAAAAACACGTGGTTAAATATTGGATGAAACAAAGAAAATGATTTGAATCTCCAGGCAACAATGTAATCTACAGTTGGAAATTACAAAATAATATATAAATAAATAAATTGTCGACATTCAAAAAAAAAATTCTCTCGAATATTAAATTCATATCATTGAAAAAATAATTTTCAAAATTTTATAATGGTGTAAAAATTGTTTTTGTACTGTAATATTTTTAGAAGTTGTGATGGGGGAACTTTAAAATTTCGATTCATTTTTAATTCATTAAAATTAAAATAAATAAATAATCGCTCCGAGGAACACATTACCACCTTCCAAAGTATACACATGCCACATTTGCTATCACTAGTTCAAGCTGTGAAGCTTTAAAGCAGGCACACACACATCTTTATAATCAGTTGAGATCAGAATAATTTCATTTCATATATATTATCAGCGTACTGTCGATATTTTATAAAGGAATCATCAAGTTGGAAGGGGAAAAGAAAGAAAAGGGAGTTGATGTAATCCTATTGTTTTAAAATATCGTTCTCTGTAACAGAGAAAGATGTGCACATTAATATATGTACAGCGTATATTGTAAATTGATTAAGGATTGATATACGTGTTTTTTCTATTACAGAGATAATATTTCAAAACGATAAGAACACATTCGCTTAGTTGTACATTTGATTCGTGATCTCACATTTTGCAATAAATTGACTATATATGTGGATTTATATTGGATTTTTTTAATGAGTCATTTTTGGCCCCATAGGGATGAAACTATATATGCGATCATAGTTCTAAAGTCGATTTATTTAACTATACATTTTTTAATTTCTAGTTTATGACCCTATTCATTTTTGTTGAAAAATTCGGCTAATTTGGGTAAGGGATTCGCAAGATGGTCAAAAGAGTCTAAAAGAAAAATGTCGAAGAATATTAATTAAATCACTCATTTTCAGAAAAAGGTTGCCGTTTTGTTTTAATGATCTTTTTGACATATATTTGGCTAATAACAGTAGAAAAAACAATAAAACAGTTTCCTGAAGAAACATTTTATTAAATAATAATAATAAAAATTCCTTTCAGAATGAACTGCATTTTTCTTAATTAATATATGAGAAGATATTAAGGAAGGAGAATGAGAAGAATAAAAAATTAGTCTATCTCGATGGAACATTTAATCGACAGAAAATTTTTGTATGAATTAAAGAGACCGATAAATATATTCGCAAAAAAAAAAAAAAAAAAAAAAAAAAAACCGAATTAAACAAAAAAATTCTAAACAATTTATCCTAATTAGTGTTATGAAAAGTACATATCTGCGCTTCATTTCAGCAAAGGCGTAAGCAAAATCACAATTTAACATTAAAGAAATTCTCGATAAGTTGAACGCTATCACACTTATTGGTCATCTTAGAGAATGAGTTGATAATGATTATTTATTATTATCATTTCACGTTATTTTTTAATGTGAATTATAATTTTTAAGCATTGATTTTCGTTTCGTAGAAATTAAAAATACATATTGAGAAGTATTTAAAAAAATTCTATCGAAACAGACACATTTTGGTCACAAATCACTATTCCTCCTGGCAGTTTCTAGAAATAAATGTCTATGATGACAGACTCGAATATGCTTGTGGACAGAAATCTTTCAAGCCATCCTTTCCTCTCGTTACCCGCATGTCTGGCAGTGAAATTGGAATAATACCCCCTTCTTCAAACTGACCCTTTAGATCTCCGAGAGGAGGTGACGCGTTCTCCGCATTTCAGAAAAATCAGAATCCTAGGAAAAGAAAAAAGAAAGGTGTGTGAAAAGAACTTGAAAGAGGATGTGGAATAACACACCCTGGGAGAGAGATGTTCTCTCTCTGCGCTATCCAGATAGCGGAAGAGGGAGTTTTCTGATGTCCCTATTGAAACTCGCGGAAAAATTGAATGATAGGGACCTGCCTTCCTTTCGGTCAACACCGACAGCCGTGGGCTGAAAAACGTGCGGCTGAATTCGTGAAAGAGAAGAAGTGACCAATGAGAAGAGGAGAAGAATCTAGAGTCAATTTAAGATGGGTGGTGTAAGAAAAAAAATTGTATGGGGGGTGATTTCGAGTAGGGACGTCCCCTCCCCTTGATTACACCGAATGACGCGGCCGCTACTTGGGAGGCTCGAATCAATAATTCGCGTTGCTAAGACGACGAGTTTTCCCACCTGATTCTCCTCCTCGTGCGTCAGAAATGCAAATGCGGGACGTGACACGCGCATTCAAAATCCAGCCCTCCCGAGCGAAGGATAGGGTTTAAAAAACTATCGGACGGTCCGTGGTTGGCTGATGCGGCGGAAGGAGGAGGGAACCCTTTTCACACAGCAAATCAAGACTTTGATCGCTCTTCGCTCCTCTTTTCGAAATGAAGAATGAAAAAGTGGATAAAACACAGGGGAGAGAACACTGCATCCCACTCGCTTTAGAGGATTGAAAGTTGTAAAGGTGTTGAAACCGCAAGGGCAGTTAAAAGATCATGTGGTTCAATTCTTTCCTTTCTTTCATTTTGTGATTTTAAAAGAAAAGAAATATCAGGCGAGAACCAATCTTTTTCCAGTTTATGATGTCTCACCCACTAGCTTACAACTTCTGTCGTTTAAAAAATATATATATAAAAAAAAGAGGTTTATTTTCCTTTCTTCGCATTATGAAAACGGAAAGTGCAAGACAGTGCTGAGAAGCTAGTAATTTAAAAAGATTTTCAAGAAAGTAAAAAATTATTTCAAATCGTCTATTCGAAAAAAAAAAAATGAATAACATTTTACAACCAATTCGATTACTGAAGGAACTATTAATGTTAAATTCTTTAAATATTTTCAAATTAATAATGATGCATTCTGATCTTCACCCTAGCCACCAATTTTTTTCCCCAATTGCTTTTTTTTGTGGAAGATTTAAATTATTGAAAGACTTATTTTCAGATTTTAAATAACTAATAATAAATAAACTGGCCCTCGAAGCATATTACGCTCGTCTTCATTTTAACGAAAATTTTGTCATACAAGAGTGTTTTAAGATATATTTGTTTTCAGAAAGATGAATGAAATCCTGCTACAATTGCATACATTCTAATTAGCATTTTTAAAAGCAAAGATAAACTCAATGAAATTCAGATTAATTACCGTTAAAACTGAGTCGCTTATTATGCCTCTTCCATATAATTAAAAAAAATTCATTACGAAACAGTAGGAAAGAAACCTTTTATTTTAATCATTCGTGATAATTATATTTATTTCTTTTATTCCATTGACTGATTAAATCATTATTTTGCATGAAATATGTAACGAGTATAAAAATATTTTCACTATTTAAGATTACTATGTTAACATGGTTTCTCCGATATCCGACTGTTTTTTATTTCTTTTAAGCGGCAATTCGAATAAAACCCATTTATAAATAAATATATATAAATATAATTATAAAGCATCGGCATTAAAGAAAATACTAAAAGCATCTCCTTTTCTCCAAAAGATGCGGATGCTTACGGAAGGAAGTAAGGTCTGGTCTACGCGAAAGGGATGGAGGAAACTAAACGAAAAGGGGAGGGGGGGAGCCGTGTCCGCGCCCCTAATGATGATGTACCCCGGCGCTGACCACGGACTTAGTTGCTATGGAGACGGTCATTCCAATGCATGAGGAACGAGATGCATTCCGGGTGGCTGCTCTTGGCCATCTTGGACCTTCCCAGCGCACTCCCCCCCTTTACCAAAAGCGTCCCCCTCAACCTTAAGGCCAGTCGTGGAAGGAACTCTCCAAAGCTGCCTCCCCCTCCTAACGCAGAATCTCCCAAAGCAAAATCTCCCCCTCCCCTTCTGGTAAAAATCGATTGTATTGGGGGTATGGAAAAGAGTGGGGGGCATTCGATGGATAATGGCGCTGATAGTGGGGGCTAAACTAGTAGTCGACGGAGGTACGGGAACTGGGTAGGAGCAAGGTTGGATGCTAAACTGCCCTGGCAGAATAAAACACGCATCCTGATAAACTACAGAGTGAATCAATTGCATTCGCTGACCATTTTCCTTAACTTCCCTTTTATATCGCTAGTTTGATTGTTATTCGTACTTCCCTGGCTTAAAAAAAACGCGAAATAAATAAAAAAAAAAAGGTAATAAGATGAAATAAAACAAACAGGAGATACACAGAGAAGATACCCATTTTTATTCTCTAAAACAAGAAAAGACCTAAAAGAAGCCGATTCTTAGTTTCGGTTTTTGTTATTCATTTCGATTCTTGTTCAGTAACGAAAAGGCGCATTTATGTTCGCTGCAAATTCGAGCCATAAGCAATAAGCCAAGCATATTATATTATATATATATATATAAACTTTGCAATTGACATTACGTTAACGACATAAAAAAAATCTAAAATAGTTCGGAAGAAAATGTTAAAAATAAGAAAGCGCTGGCTATAAAAAAGTTTCGGTTGAATAAAATATTATGGCGGATGAAATGGAAATATACTTAACTACCATCGATTAAAAAATGATGAAGAAAAATTGCTTCTTTTATTGAAACTTAAAAAAGCTTTCGTGCTTTATTTTATCATATATGTTTCAGAAATGATGATGTTTAAAAAAGAATCATAAAAATAAAATCGTTTCATGCCTTAACATGCATAGCTAATCAGATAACGAACTTCTTTAAAAAAAAAGCAGGTAAATAAATGAAATTGTTAACATATGAACCCAGAAAACTTCCTTTATGATGCTGAAAGATCAAATTGAGCTTTTTAATATTTGTTAAAACTGTGTTGAAATATTAATAGAATTGAAAGGCAATTTCTATAAGATGTGACAGAGGATGCGAAAGTGGCATACATAAACCTGTTAAAACTAGTTTTTAAAAATCGCCTCCTAATCATTTCATAAGAAAGAAAAAAACTTTTTGAAGGGAGCAAGGAATAAATTCCTGCTACATCTACACCTAAAATGAGTGTAAAATCACAATTCAATACTGTATACTAATTTGAAACAAGTAAGAGATTCGATTTTTTTTTCGGTGAATTAACAAAAAATTCTCCAAGTTAAAAAATATGACAATAAAATTGCAATTTACATTTGAAGAATTAATGAAAGTTGTTTATGAAACTGATCCGAAAATTATCAACCGCTTCATTAAATTTAGAAAAAAATTTAACATACATTCTTAAAACTTCATTTAAATTTGATTTTCACTTAAGTAATCAAGCGAAATAATAAGTTGATAAAACAGCTTGAAATAGAGCCAACCTTTGACCACAACAACCAATAACTAACAAATAAAAAAGCATCATTTCTCAGCTAACACAAAGGAAATATATTCAGAACAAAAATTTAAATATAAAGGGGAGGGGACGTAACTATTAAAATGCATCAATCATATTCCAAATTTTAATTTTTGGAAAAACCCAATGGAGGAAACTTCAACATCTGCTTAAAATATCTGAGAATGGCGATGCAAATATAAAACCATGTCCATCCCCCCCCATGCAGGGTTCGAGAAAGTTCGGGGAAAAAGAAAAAGCGAACTTAAAATGCCATTGGATGCCTTCTCAGCCTCTGGAGCTCAGCCGGCATCCATGCAGATTGGACAGGAGGCGGTGCGCGGGCACATTCCGAACGGGAGTAACAGTTGTCGAGAAAAGAAACGGACCAATAAACAAACAAAAGAGGATAAGAAAATCCAAATCAACCCCTTTCTGTCAGCGACTGGGAGGAAAAGAGGAGCGAGAGCAAGAAAAGAGGAGAGTGGAAAGGATGCAGGAGAGAGAGAGGTAAAATAAAGCTCACGGGAAGAGGGGGGGATCGGATACTGCTAAGGATCTATCCAATCCCGACATGCCATGGGGCTCCATTGTGCGAGATAGCACGTGGTGGAGTTTACGGCCGGTTCGTTCGCCGACAGGTCACGTGCTTTATGGCCCATTCCGCGCCGGAATATGGCCACTCTGAAATATTGTGCTACGGAACGCATGTGTTGTTTTCTTCATCATCGGGGCCACTTTTAGAGATTACCATGTGCCGCGTCCGTTCTCTTTCGCTCCACCCGACCCTTCGCAGCGCACTTCATCTTCGGATTTCTTCTTCGTTTTATCCCAGGTTTCGCTTCAAAACGAAATAATGCGAACTCATTTATTTTCTAACTCGTATTAATCGGACTGCATATTTTGAAGGAAAACGAGTTAAAAGTACTTAGTGTTGATATTCTTTCGTTGCACACTTCTTCTAAAGTATGAACTACTTATTTTTAAAATTTAATTTTAAATGAATACATGGTAATAAAATATCATTGATAATTACATTAAGCTGTATGTCAAGGCAAAGAATCATCTGATTAGTCGATGTAGCAATACAAATGTTGATTACAGTGGGATAAAAAACTTAATATTTTTCTCATTTAGATTTATTAATCATAAAACAATGAAATATTCACGATATAAATTTTCTAGACTGTCAAAGGTTTTTTCTTCTTTCGAGAATTTCCAGTATTTGCTGATATAATAAGTATAGAAAACATTTTTTTTTGTTTAAAATACTACATTAAAATTTTCTAAATAGTTATCATAAATTTAATTCCTAAATATTTGCTGCTTTAACCTAAATATTTACTGCTTGAGTCAATATCTACTGCTTTAACTTTTAATGTAATTTTTTTCATATTCGGAATGATGAGACTTATTTTTGGGTTATGAATTCAAAAGGCTTAAATCATCTGTTCTACGTAAGGAAAGGAAAATTCAACTAAAAATTTTTATTCCACGCTTGTCTTAATGCAATAGTATATTACTTTTATGACCAATAAGTTTTAGCAAGAGAATGTTGTTTTGAAGATATATTATTTTCATGACCAATAAGTTTAAGCAAGAGAATGTTATTTTGAAGAAAATGCAGGACGGATTTTGTTTCATTAAAAAACAATATTTTACATTTAAAAAAAATGGAAAATAAATAAATAAAAAGATTTTCCTAATAGAAGCCATAAAGAAGAACATCTAATTAACATCATAAACACAAATGCAGAGTAAAGGATAATTAAACCAATTACTGATCATCGAAAAAGAAGAAAAAAAAAAGGCGAACTATGATGAAACAAGAAGAAAACTAGAAAACTATCATAACTAATTTCATAAAAGATAGATAAATAATACTTAAAGAAATTATTATAATTAAATATGATTCAGACTCGAATTAAAGCTTGCAACCACAGCCGATTTAGTTCAGGATAAATGGTTGTTTTATTATTATTCCAATCATATGAGTTCATGCTCAAATCACAAACGCTAAATGCATGGCACCTATTTAATTTTGAAACCTACTGCCCAACTTGAAGGAGTGAAATAAGACATCAAATAAAGTAAGGCAACGTGCATTTCTATATCCGATTACAATGAAGTCAGTCACATGTCTAATACCATGTGACCTGACTCCATTTTAGTCTCAAATATCTTATTTCAAGGTTAAAGACATCATTCAAAAGTTATTTCAAGGAAGATATAATTTTTTCTTTTATGTTTTTATTAAAAAGCAATAATAACTTTTACACGTGAAAGTGGTTCTTACTACTTTGAAAACAAAAATTATTAGTAAGAGATAAGTAGCCGTTACAACGGAATACCGTGGGGGAAAAAAACTGAAAATAAATTTGAAAATAAATCACACACACACGCACACACACACAAAAAAAATTTGTTTACAAAATTTTAAAGTAAAAAAATACACATATTATCATAATAGAATCAAATGAAAATATAATATTTTTTCTAATGACTTTTAAATGCATTTCGCGTTCATTCTGTGTTTAAAAAAATTTCAAATAGTGTACAAATGCAGACGTAGCAATAGCAAGGAATAAGGGAAAGATCTAAACATTAAATACTATTATACGAACAGGTTATACAAAAATAATCCAAACTTCCATTGCAAATTTAACAAATATTATTGTAGAAAGTAAGTGATTTTTAAAAATATTTTTCCATCTTAGGAACTAAATAAATTCAGTTTTTAGAAATTCAAATGGTTTTTTTTTCTTCCTTCCACGCCTTTAAAGTATACGAAAATCAAATAGTTATAAGGTAAGAGTGGAATATACTCTCAATATTAAAGTGCCCATACAGAAGAGAACTGTTGAATAGCAAAGAAAACACAGAAAACTGCCAGATGGGATATTCATATTGAAAGCAATTTTATATGAATTTGCGAAAACTTACTTCAATGTAGATCTTATAAGAAACGTCGCATTCAAGGAAAATATGCGTTACTGAAACAGGCCATGGCCATATTCTTGTATAAACATACGGAGAAGAAAGGAACTTTAATAACGCCAGTAATATTTTACAAGTTCCAAAAGCATGAAAACATTTCGAAACGAATAAATCAGAAGAAAAATAAAAATCGACGTCTAGAAAGGCGTGGAAAGAGTGAAATACTTCAGCTCAAAACAGCCATGAAAAAGCAAGCCAAATTTCTGCAAGAAACTAAAAAGTATAAAAGACACAAATATCATTCTGAAACGGCAAATTTTCCGAATACATCTGCAAGTGGGAATGAGGAGGGGGTGGAGATGTACGTCTGAAAGGAGGAATTTTTCTGACCGTTTTTCAATAAAAGTTCAAGCAGCGCGAAAGAAAGAAAAGGCTTTTTGATTTGGAGAGCTCAATACCTCGCAAAATTGCACCAAGCAGGCGAAGGAAGAATGTTTTGACCCAAAACATATATATATAAGAGAAAAAGAGAGAGAGAGATCAACGCTGAAGCACTGCACGGAAGGGAAAGAGGCATCCTTCAATTTTAAAGAGCAAGGAAGCCTTTAAAATACATTTCTCATTCCACTAAAAGAAATACAGGGGCTTGGAAATGAAATTTCTCAGAAAGAAACTTGGAAATAAGCAATATGAGACAAAAGAAATACCATTCCTTCACTCCGCACTAAATAGGAAAGGAAGTGAGTGATATCAGCATGAAAAGAAATCATATCAAAAGTCTTCTATATATAATTTTTCAATCACCTGGATGACTAAAACATTCTTTTACGCAAATCGTATTGGCCAGAGAAAACGGCAACGGACATTTGCCCCCTCCTTCCTCCCTCCAAATGGGAAAGAGACAATGGGAAGGTGGAGGTCCTAGAAGTACCTGGCAGATTCACCTAAATTGACTTTGTTGTTCGGGAAATGTCCTGAAAATGACGTTCCTGGGCTAAACGACAGAAGAGATCCAAATCAAAAGAACTCGCTTAGGTCGCCCCATGTCCATTTCCCCGCATAAGAGGCGAATAAACGGAGCTGGAATACAATTTTTGCAATCCACGACATCTCAAACAACCGGAATCGAGCAATTGTCCGCCCTAACTTAGTTTTGAATATGGAAGGAAAGGCTTTCCGGTATTTTCGGACACGCATCCAGTTTACTGAAAATAAAATACGTTTCACCTGAAAATGGACAGCAGTAAACAACTTCGAGAATGCAATGAAATTGCCAATTCGGACAGAAATTGCATTTAAACATAAAATAGATTTTAAAAGGGTTTTTCTTATTCCTCCACATATTTCCCTGACCAGTCAGAAGAGGTATTTTGATAAAAGCGGAAATTGTTGAAAGGAGGCTAAAACACTTTCTCGCATACTCTCCAATAAAAGTCTTATCCCCCCGCCCATGCATAAAATTGTGAGCTTTGGGTAGTGGCCGCAAATGCCTTGCATAGCACTGACGTATAGTAGTTACGAAATATAGATCTTTGGTGTGAATCTAGTATTTTCACTGAATGTAAAGTGCGAATATATATTTTGGACACTTTCTTTCTTTCTTTCTTTTTTTTTTTTTTTTCTCAACTGATTGAAACCAATGGAATTACAGTTTGATTCAGAAGATCATATACCGAATTTTGTTAATTTAAGTCATTGATTTTATGAGTTGTGCGTTTACATGCAAGAGAAAATACAGATTGATAGATGATCAATTTTTTTTCACAGATTTGGTTCAAAATTTGATAAGAATCTGCATTTCAGATGTTAAACTGTGTATCAAATTTCATCTGTCCAGCTTTTTATATTTTGTAGCTATCGATTCACTTGTACTCGAACAGTCAGACCGATAAACTTTCCTGTGAATGGATTTCGTTGAATATTTGATAGAATTTTTTTTTATTTGATCGTAATTCTAGACACCAAATTTCAATCATCTAGCTCAAAAAGCAGTTTTAAGTTATCGTGTGGATATTTTTGAGTTCATGGACAGATATAATGCCAAAAATGCGTTATTCGGCCTCAAAGAGGTCTGAAAATGAAGATTAGATAAAATCTCGAGTTCAAATACTTTGACGATTACAGTACTTTTTCTACAGTTTGTGCACAAGAAGAAGAAGAAGAAAAGTGTCAATTTTTCTTATGCCACAAATTTTGAACTTGTGAATGTGTTTCTAATTACTTGAATTATGCAAAGAAACAGAGATAACCTACAGAGAGTAACATTGCATTTTGTGCAGCTTAGTAGTAAATTCGTATATACTTTTGCATTAAAATATGAATAATGTAAATTCATTAAATGGCAGAAGAAGAGGTATCAATTATGATAAAATTACTTTCATCTCTTGATATATATATTCCATTCTGTTGGATGATAGAAGACCAAACTGTTTTCAAATTCCAATTTCCCTTAACAGCAAACTAAATGGAGTTGCAAGGATTTAATTTTAAAATACCTACACAAAAATAACGAAATTTAATATTTATATATAAAAATAGTACCAATGAGAATATTTTGGACGTAAATTAGACAGGCAGTTTAATAAATTATAATAGAATGTAAGACACCAAACCAAAATAAAATATCGAAACTTCTCAAATATAAATGAATAACTCAGTAGTTGGTCGTCAATGTTTTCTATTTGAATACCGATTTTCAACCAATCAAAGGAGAAAAACTGATTAATAAATTATAAAAACAGAGAAAGAATTTTGTGAAATACCAACATGCAGGCATTTTGATCGCGCACAGAAAATTGATTTATTTCTGATGTAAATGCAATTTTATTCGGATAAGAAATTCTTCATAATAGTTCTATACATTCGTTCAAGGCACATATCAATGATTCACCTGATTTAATTCGATTTAAACGGTCGGTTACGCTAAAAAAGATTATAAATTTCCTTATTTACAAAAAGCAGCACTTGAGAGATTACTTTCGACCAACAAAAAGCTCGTATTGTTTCTTCGATGCTTAGTAAAAATGAGCCGGATCGTTTTATTTCCATAACGTTTAAAAGGTATGACCTTAGATAGAGGTGGATCGATAGATATATGAGAGCCTTAAATCAGTAACGAATGACAGTTTTACCGAAATCAGACAACCTGGTAAGAATGATTCGAATCGAGCAGTTAAGCAGATGCAGTTCCGACAAATACTGGAGTAAAAAGTCATTTGCAGGCAAGGAGGTCGAAAAAGAACTGTGGACAAGAGACCCGAGGGACGCCTTGCGCGACAGAGGTGAAGGGGGAAAAATGTGCCAGAGAGATGTGTTGTGTAAGGTCAGGATGACAGAGAGGATGGGGATTGAGAGAAAAAAAGAAATGAGAGGGAGGTGTGGGTGAGTGAGAGAACTTTACCCAGAGGCGATCTGCTGTCCACTGCAAAAGCGAAGAACGTCATCGTTTGTACCGGACACTGGGCGCTTGGAGGTCAATCAATAATTCTACAGCGAAGAACCTCGAAATAGATTGGTGGCGGTGATGAAGGAGGAAGTGGGGGTGAGGGGGCTGAAAACCGTGTGAGAACGGAGGACGCTAAACAGAATGAGAAAGAGAGGGGGAAAAAATCGAGTAAGCAAGTATGTATAAGGGAAAAAGCGAAGAGATAATAATAATAAAAATAAAAAATTCTCGGATTCATAATGAGATAGCGTTTGTTTGAAAGCCGGGAGGCGATTGGATTTTTGCGTTTCTTCGTACTAGGCGCCACCATAGCCTGAAAAACAACAAATTTGGGCAGAAAACATGAAAGAATAGTAAAATATAAAAAGGAAAAAGAAAGAAAAAATATGAGAGGTTGCCGGAGTTGGAAAAGGGAAAATTTATTCTCTCCGGCAATCATTGTTATTCGGCATTAAAGCGACACGAAACAAATAATAGATGGATCTAATTGCTTAAGCAGTGATCTGACCATTTGTGCTCAGAAAGAAATAGATCTAACGGCTTCGGATGACGGGTATTCAGGTATAATGCCACTTGATTTATATCTATCATGCATTTTTCTCCCCTGAAGGGTCCGTTGTTGCACATATATCATGGAAAGTTAAGATCGTACAAAGCCTTCCTTTACTTGCTTTGTTCAATATCTCAACTGCTTCTGTATATTAATCTGGGAATAATTGCGGTAATATTTTGATAAATCTTTATTATTTAAGGTACAAGAGTTATTATATTTCACACATATTCAAAGAGAACTAACTGAGATAAAATAGCATTAGACTATTTACTATCAAGTGGTAATTTGGACTAACAGAATAAAATAATCATAAATTAATTTCACGTTATAAAGTTGTTGTAATTTTATTCTAAACTCAAAAGAGCATTTCTGGAGAAGATTTATTTTACAAAGCAAATCTAAAGCACTAAAAAAAATGCACAATGTTTCCAAGATCTAGTACAACATGTCAGATCTTCGGGAAAAAAGTTTCATGTTACTGTACTTTTCGATAGTAAATTTCTTTGCCCACAATATTTATGCAGCCCTAAAACAAAACGAGATGCGAGGGTAGGTAGTGTGGGAAATAAATGTTCCTTTTGTTTTCCATAACTAAAATTTCCAAAGCAAAGCCAAAGGGAAAAAAATAATAATAAAAGAAACTTTCCTCATATCATTCCTTTCTTTCACGAGAGTACCATCGTAATATCTATTTTGTATTGCAAAAGAATAAAAAAAAGGGGAAGTAGAGTAAAGAAATAAATTCAGGCGCACTCAAAACTAAATACAAATATAGAGAAACCGCAGCAAGAAATAAACCAGTCGGAGAAACGAGCATAAAAATGAAATAAAATGGGAAGGAAAGGGAATTTTCGGAAGCAAACTGATTTTATTCCAAGGAATATATCAAAGTGAATGCACGTCCGGCTACATAATATAACAAGAATGAAAACACGCCGGTATTTTTCTAATGTATTATGGACGGGCAGCGAAGAAGAAGCAGCGGATCTACAAGATGCGGTAAATAAAATATTGGCCACCAGCTGCTCATCATAGTAAAAACGTAGTGTGCACAACATCTATAAAAAAGGAATACTGAACCACACAAAAATGCAACGCGGGCCTTTCGCATTTTAAAGCAAGGATCGATGAGAACGATAAAAAGTGCATTAAATGTATTATGTGGTCAGACTTTGGTCCACGAATATGGTTATAGGCTGCCCCCCCCCCCCGAAAAACATCCGTTTGGGAATTCTCTTTTCAGATTTCACTTTTTGAGAAGAGAGTTTTCGTGAAAAAGAAATCTACTTTTACTTTTTTTTATATGAATTTAGATACATACATATAAAAGCAATGCAAAAAAAAAAAAAAGGCATTGAAACGCATAGGCCCAAGATCGCCGATACAATGTCATGGGTAAACTAAATTTCTATATACCTAGGAGGCAGGATTTTTTTTTTTTTATGTATACATTCATAGTTACAAAAACCAAAAAAAAAAAAAAAAAAAAGGATAGGAAGAAAAGAAAATGCAGACATTGGATACTTCCTAGTTTTTCCTGGACCAGTGATTTCCCTTTTTTCGATGCTGCATTGAAAACATCCAACCGCCATACATATTCGGATACCGGTGCGGAGATTAGATACAAAACTTTTAAATTGAGATGGAGCATTTCTATTCAGATTCTTCGAGAACAGTAACCAAAGAGTATATTTATTCTGAAGAGTGCATAAAGAACAGATATGTTTTTGTTTGAAAAAAATAGGAAAATATGTACCTCAAAACAGTTCTCGGCATTTTCAAAATGGATTTAGAATTCTAGGAAACGCGCTTGGAGAATAAAAGCGAATATGATATGTTTTCCATGAATCTGAGATCACATTGAAAAAAGCATATTTTTTTCGTTGCTTATAGTAAGTACTCAGAAGGAAACCATACATTAGAGGCTCTCAAGATCACAAGCATTGGTTTAATTTTTTTTTTTTTTTTTTTTTTTTTTTTGTAGGTAGTTTTACGGCTAGATACCGAATTTATTTCATGTATGCTAAAAACGTGATTTTTTTCAAACTTTAGCATTCCATTTTAGAGTTCTGATTTCACATAAAAAATTATTCTAGTGCTGAAGTACTTTATTTTATTCTTGATTATCTTTTGGTCTGAACAAAATTTTAACTCGTATGATCATTAAAAAGTATTGAAGTCCATTTCCTTCAGAATTTTCTTTTTTTTTTTCTTCTTTCTTTTAGCATAGGTGTTAAGTAATCATTTTTCTTTTGTTTAAAATATCCTTCCTGTACACAAAGTTTAAAGAAACAAATAGGATAAAAAAGTATGTGCAGATAAATAATTTCCTTACGGAATCAGTGTATAATCATGTGTTATACTGTAAAATATCAAAAGAATAACAAAATTTTTTAAATTTGTCATTTAACTGCCTAACGCGCTAAAGCCTGGATTTCTATGCTTTTAGGGTAAAGAAGGATTGGGTTGTCTTTGTTTCTATCATAAGGCAGGAAATAAAGCTATCAACTGGATGCAAAACTACTAAGAAATCCTATTAATCTTTGCTTTTCCTTTCTTGTAAAGCAAAGTGTAATTAAGTTTATTCGTCAAAAAGTACACATTTAAAGATTTTAACTCAAACATTTGGAAATTTTTTATAACACATAAGATTCAAAAATAATCTAAATATATACAAAAACAAAGGAAAAAATTATTTAAAAAATGCAGTAAATAACTATATAATTAGCTGCAGAATTTTATTCTTTTCACCATTTTGGTTTTACAGACATTATATTTTCTTTAAAATACGGAGGATGGATTTTTACACCAGCACATTTTAAAATAATTACCAAAGGAACAAAGGAACAAACAAAAGGAAGAATCCGTTAAAAAAATTGAAATTTTATATGGGATAAGTTTGACTAGCACAAGCTTATACTTGATAACTTTATTAATTAATAAAAGTAATAATATTTTAATGTGTGACATTCACAGCCTGAAAAACTTCTTTTTTACAGCAAGAAATTTTATTCAAACCTATAAGAAAATTTCACTCTAAGCCTCAAATCATTTAATGCTATTACGATGATATCTTATATATGGTTAGAAAATATAGATAATGTTTACCTGTTAAAGTAAGAGAAACAGAGCTTCCAGATAGAGGAAAACACTATTCATACGGCATCACAAACTCGAAAAAGAACAGAATATACGAAAACACGATGGAATTAAGAATTAAATGACCGATTTTTTGACGGTAACATTCTCCTAAATAGGTCATTTCAGAAGACACTATTTTACACGAGCATGGAAACCTTTTCGCCAAAAGCGAAATCAGTTCGGTGCACATTATTAATGCGATGATCTTCATGTCTTTTTCAAAAAAAAAAAAAAAAAAAGAGGAAGGAAAGATCAATAAAAGGCCAGCTTTATTCGCCTCTTTCAAAATTTGGCTCTGCTATTCTTCGCATTTCTTCTTATTTTTCCCCCTATTTCCTTTATACACTTACTAGCTCCCTTCCATTTCGTTACCGACAGCTAAAATCTATAACGATTCTATCAGGGATGAAAATAACACAAACAAAGCATCCCAGCCATCATTTTTCTGTTTTCTTCTTTCCATCAAAAATCGAAGTCATCTATTCGACTGAGACCAAGGAAACACGTACTGATTTCGGATACTAACTACATAATCAGCAATACACCATACAGCAAATTTGAACTCACATTCTTGATTAAGCTCATGTTTTGCTGCAGAAATTTCCATCGTCCCTTGACCATTCCTCTCTGCAAGTTCCAGCGTTCGAAAGTAGTTGCCATTTAATGAAGCGAAACATTTCTCATTTTTACAGTCTGCAATCAATGTATTGACTCAAATTGAACTGCCGATGGTAAATATACTTCTGCAAGTCGGGGAGTTACAATATATATTTCCCTTTCTTATTCGCTTTTTCTCCCCTCCTTCACTTTCAAGACAGCAGTCCTCCTTAACAAGGTACACAGAATTAATCGCATTTTAGTTCCAGCCCATATACTAATAATCATTGACTGGAGAAGGGGGAAAAGTCCATTCTAGAAATTATAAAACAAAAAGTGTGTTCTCTAGATATCTGATGAGGAAGGCACAGACTCCAGGAGCAATCATTCATTGAAAATTGGCATGCATTTTTATATCTGCGTTTCTTTATTCTATTTATGAGAGCACTCAAAAGAATAGAGGTTTATTAAACTGATCTAAAGAATTACAAAATTTTATGCTCGAAAAACAAAGCGATTATAATTTATAATATAATACTTAATGGACAGTATTATATTTGGCATAATAATTTGAAAATTATAAATAGCATTGTATTATAGAGCAAAGCGACTGATTTATTTTTTGCTTTCAGCATTCCCTAATATAAACAGATTTTTGTTAATTCCACTTATAAGGTTGAATTATGTATCAACTTGTTAATAATTGAAAAGTAGTTTAGTAAAAATAAACATTTAATTAGAATAAAGATTATATGAGCGATACACGTCTTACTTCGGTTTTACATCTTACTCCATTACATATTGATGCCAATATTCATTTACAAAATATATTAAGATGAATACAATTACGATTATTTAATCGATTCACTTTATGTGAACCTTACACACTAAAGCAGAAAATTTTTGCAATAATTGTTAAATAGTCTTAAAATGAATATTCTGTAAAATAATTAAATAAAAAACTCGCGATGTGACATTAAAGGCATAAATATTAAGTAAAAAATTTCCAAAAAAATTCTAAATAAAAATAGCTTTTTAGCTTTATTAATTTTTTCGGCTAATATTTAATGATGATGTAACATAAATATTCCTTTCAATTTAAGCAACATTTTCACAATTAAATCCACAAGCCCAAATAATGAACCACTTTCTTTCATGATTCGGTCAGTCGAATGAACTAGGTTGCGTTATCTTGACTACGGAAGTTAGATACAAGGAAATATCTCCTCGCTGGAAAGCGATTCTCAAAATTTAAACGAAAACAACATCTTTAAATAGTCAGAGATTGAGAACACATAAAAGATAACTAAGAATTTGTTCTGACTCTTATTACTTTGTACATATAGTTGACAAAAACAAAATTTGGGGAACCCAAAGATAATTCCCCCTTCATTGTGTGGTTTAACCAATGAACGCTGTTTAGGCCCTATATCCATGTCCAATAATTCAATTTATATGTTTGTATTTATAAGAAGTAAATATTAATTCTTAATGCAGGTATAACTGAGACAAGTAAGATTCAATATAAATATCAACATATGTTATTTTAATTAAATATTATACTGAATTCTTGTTTAAGATTTAAAAGAAACAAATCAAGTAAAAATTAATAATAATAATTTTTTTTTCTAATCAAATAAAAAAAGTAACAAATCTGAAAATGCACAGAAAAAATAACATTCTCCTACCCCCGTTTCGAACATTAAAAAAATCATTACTAACAAATTGCGATACTGATTAAAAGATGTCTGTTTTATTGTAATAAGCGAACTTCATTATAATTAACTTTCATTAGCGAGCTTTATATATTTTTTTCCCAGTGTTTTTCTAACTCTTAAGTGTAGGCCACACATGTCATACCGCCATGACAATTATGATAGGTGTGGTAAGTTTTTAAAAATTAAAAAGCACCAATTTAGATCTCTTTGCCACAATGCATTCTTAATGCGGATTTCGCAGCTTGTAAATTAAAAATGAGTTTTTCACAAATTCTTACCTCCGGATTTACCTTCATCTTTGCATTCCATATGAGGGAACATAAATATATTACCTAAAATATAAAAAAAAATGATAAGACATAAAAAAATGCCACGATCTTTTTTCACTTACAAAAAGGTCAAAATAAAAGAATTTTAAGAAAAATAGGAAAATAATAATTATAATAATAAGCCTTTCTTCATACCACAAACGTTATTCTTATTAATGTTATTCTTTTATATTACATTCATTATTTTTGTTTCATTCCTTTATTCATTGCACCTTGAACAGAAACAGTACAACATAAATTCATTTAACTATGCTTTTTTTTTTTAAAAAATATTTAGATGAGGATTTGTACTTTATAGGATAAATATAGAAGGCGCTCTTTTAAGGCGCTGCTGTATAATGTGAATGAGTGTAAAGCATAAGAAAATTGTAACAAGTTCTCATATCGCACAATAACTAGTCTCGTATTACAAGTAAGATATATTTAATATTTCCATAGTCAATTTTTTTTCCAGAACAGCAAATATATAATATTAATATTTGTTTGAACGTGAACAATGAAGCTGGTGGTCTGGAAATAAATAAATAAATTTATTTAAAATGGAAACATTTTAGCACTATAATGTTTTAGGATTGATTCGTTTATCTTTATTTTGCTCTTAAAATGTACTCTTAATTATATAACAAGTATAACATGCGCATAAAAAAGTATTTATTGCAAGAATGTGTTTAAAATATTTTAAGATTTTATTAAAATTAAAGAAAAAAATTGTGTGGATATAAAACTGGTATATATATAAAAAGACTTTTTTTTTTGTTCAAAGTAGTGCAAAAATGTATTTTGGAAGTGCGTATATGTGTCGTTACTTTAGAAGTTATTGATAAAAAAAACTAACATTTTTCATTAATTTTTTATAAAAAAATGTAATTAAAATTTTGGAAATCCTTTTTTAGTGACCATTAATCACTCAAGTAGTAATTACATACCAAATGTAGTAGTTCTATGTCCATTCCACTGCATGCAGTGTTTTCAACTATTTATGCATTAATCATCTCGCCTTACGGATGTCGAAACTTAACAAATAGTATGTCAGAATACAAACACCCATTATATATGTTTTAAATATATTCCTTTAATATTTTTTGAATCATCTGAAATAAGCATTATATATAAGCATTATATAAATATTAGGTTTGTAGATATGAGCAATAGCTGATCCATTTAAATGAAGCATTGATGAAGAAACATTCAGAATATGGCAAAAGGAAAGATAAAGTTGTTCTCCAAATGAAAGTGTTCGCCTGCATATTGCATAATCAGTGAATCACTTCGGTGAGATGTGCTGCTTTATCCGCCATATACCCAAGATATTGTTCCTTCAGACTATTATTGGTTTCGATCTATACAGTGTCCTCTTTCTAGAGAGAGGTTTAATTCCCACGCAGATATGAAAAAATTGGCTTGATAACTAGATTGCATCTAAACAATCATTTTTTTTTCGCGAAACTCATTTGTCGCCCAAAAGATGGACTATTTTAATTTCTGAGGAAATATATTTTGAATAAATTGATTTTCAATTTTTATAATAAAGAAGTGTCGTTTTTAAACTATAAAGCACGGATACATTATACATATATATATATAAGTAAAAAACATAATTTTTAAGCAGATTCGTGGCCGAGAAGAGAAGACACTCTGAAATTTTACAACTTCCGATTTATTAAATTCCGGGAGGCATAATTTATGTACAAGCAAGAAGCGACAAGATACGTCAGTTCACGATAGAAGAGAAAATCAAAAGAGCGAAAGAGCCCAAATTTTTTTCTTCAGTGATTTTATACTATGAGATTCTGATAGGGATTCTTTGGAACGTGTCGATTTAGATAAGGGAAATATAAGTATCTTTAAAAAGAATTTGCTTAGCTTGACAGATTTTTATCCTTCACTTTTAGCAAGTTAAAATGCAAACTAGCACAACTAGCATTAATTAAATAAGAAAGATGGAATTGAATCATGAAATAAGAGAAAATTTTAATATGGGCTAAATTAAAATAAAACTAAGGAAATTAATTAATATTTAATTTAGATTTATAAATACACGCCTAATAATTTCTTAATCTACGCATCTAATAAAAACAATTAGGAGATCAAATATATTATTTCTTGGTTAAGAATAAAACGCAAAATATATTCATTATTTTACTCTAATGCCATTGTTTCATTTGAGTCATCGGCTAATGCAATCGGTGAACAAAGATTCGGGAAGGTGAGAATCCGTGAAAGAAGGGACAAAGGGAGAATGAACGGAAGAGGAGAAAATAATTGCAGCCACTAAAGACGGCAAACAGAGCCAATTAGCCGTCGATTAGTTCGTCGCTCCGACAGCGATGGTGTTATCCATCACTGAGAGCGACAGATTTCTTTTGCTTGCCATTGATTTTATTCCTGGCGTCACACAACACACATTCTATTATGAATTCCTTTCCCACGCGGCAGGCACACTTCGCCGGTCCTTGTTGACACGGCTAACGATGCCCCAGGCTAAGTTATAACCTCAGAAATCTCGAACCTTCACTTCGAGAGCGATTGCTCTTTTTCGGAGGGAAGGAGTTCGCGAAGAGACGAGGAAATACAGAAAAGAGATTGGTATATAAAATGGAAATGGATAAATATAGCAGGATCCTTGGCTTCGTTTGGTTGGCAGCAGATATAGATGTTCAAAAGATACAAATGACAACATAATTTGAAAAAATTAAAAAAAAAAATTTAAACAATAATAAACTTAACAAAGGTAGCATAAGGAAGCGCAAAATTTTTTTAAATGGTCTGCTGATCATTTAACTTTTTCCTGTCAGAGAACTTATTCTAGTGTGAATAATCAAACACTTAGAAATAAGCTTTATTTTGATGAGATACAATCTGAATGACAGAAATCCGAAAGAATAAGGATATGATATGAACAAGAATTTCGATCCACAAAATCAATAAGTATAAGGAACGAATTTATTATGGAAAGATGTATCATTTTAGCAATTAAAATGATAATGAATAAATGGGTAAAGAAATAGCAATAAACCATGATACATAATATAAAAAAACGATAAAGAGGAGGCAAAAAAAAAAAAAAAAAATTAACATAACAGTCTTTAACAGTTAAACATATTACGACTGCATTTTGGATTCCTTTTACATCAGAATGAATTATTTAAATTATCACTGTTATGCTAATATATGTAAGCTATCAACGAAGCTTTTATATTCGAATTTTTAAATAGAACTAAAGTAAATATTAAAGTTGTAATTGTGAGCTAACTTGTTTCACCTTCATAATAAAGTGCCTTCTCTAATTATGTCAAAGAGCTCATTTCCAAACCATTATAAATAGATATATAGTTCCAAAAAATTAAAATACTTTATATAATAAAAAAAAAGTTACATTTTATTTGTTGGTGCCAATAAATGTACTCTTGAAATAATTAAGAAATCTAAACTTTTATATCGTCAATGTTCTTATTAGTCATATTTAGACTCACATTTTAAACAAAATCAAATTCAATTCTATTACGTCCAAAACCAGCTGAATTAGGAAGTTTTGAATTTTATGATTTTAGAAATGGGTCAAACAACGGGAAACAGAAACCCATTGTTTGACCGATCTTCTTTAAGACAGCCCTTTCATAAATCATTCAATTTCCGTCAAAAACAGAAAAAAACATTTCTGTTTTTTCTGTTAGGTTAAAAAGGTGAGTGTTTAAAATATTTTACTTAATATGATTAATAAAACTGGCGAATTATGAAAAAAAAATTAAAAATCTCATATCATCCGCATTATATTTTTATTGACTGAACGTAATGAAATAAACTTCATTACATATTTTTAAATTTTTTCCCCCATCAGAAACTATACAATGTTTTGGAAATTCTACGGGACTACGATTAAAATGGATATTCTGTATCATTAAGGCAAACAAAAATAAAGGAGGAGGAAAATATGGGCGAGTTAGTTTTCACTACATTCATTCACAGCGTAATTATTCACACAAATATGCACAAAAATTAAAATAATTTCTAGTGAAATTCTATAATATAAAATTTAATTTTGAATCTTTACTATGCAATATTGAAAGAAATTCATTGATTCGAAAAACCAGTGGAGATCATTTTTCACGCCAATTTTTAAAGCCTGATTATTTTTTTAAAGTAAAAATATATTACTAAATAAGTCGAATGTAAAATAAATCTAAATAACTCTGCCAGAAAATTCTAGAATTAAATCTCACAGAAACAGCTTTTAAGCTTGCTTTTTTTTCTCTCTCTCTCTTTTTAAGTCTTGTAAACAATCTTAAATCTTAAAAAACGTGATATTCCTTAAAGTATATTTATATGATTTCTCAAAACTAGTAAAAACAGTAAAACATTAATCCTATCAAGCAGAATTTCCCCCGTTTGCAAGAAAATCAATCTGAGTTAGAAAATAATCCGATCTAAAGTTTTAGCATCACTGTCAGTAGCACTCGAAAACGAATTCCATTTTTTGATTCGCTAATAGATATTGGGGCAAACATTTCTCCAAATCATCAATTAACAGATTTTTTTTCTTCTTCCCCTCCTCCCTTCCATCTCGGTACGCGAAGGGGAATAGAAGTTTTGGGAGAAGACAACGAGTTTGGACGTCCCATACATCTTGCGAGCATGGATACTGTACCAAAGGGATGGGAGGCATTAGGGAAACTCTCTCCTTCCCCTTTCCCCATCTCATCCGATCTATCCATTCTACAACAGATCAGCTTTCGTGATGTGCGCATATTTCTTCTTTCAGCATAAAGCGCGCTTCCAAACTTTCGGACATTGTTTTTAAGTGGACAAAAGAAGGGGGATTGAAAAAAGAAAAAGAGGACAGCTATTTTTAAAGCTCTTGGGAGGGGAGGAAAACCAAGAGTGATCGCCAGTTACAATGTTACCCTCTCTCAGTCTTCCTCCCTTTCTCTCGTGTCTTTTTTTTCCTCTCTTCTTTTCTCTCTCTCTCTCTACGTCGCCGACACCTACCGTGGCGACAAAAGGGGAGGGTGGTAGGAAAAGAAAAAAAAAGTTTCCAACAGAAAGCAAGGAGGGTAGGCGAAGGTGGTGGAGGGAAAATTGTACGGGGGCGGAAACTGGCTGCAAAGAAGAGCTCAAATGAAGACATACGACAGCGTTTTTTGGCCGATATCTAATGAAGGTAACAGAGGCAAGAAGAAGGTGGTGTCTCTCGAACAGGGGGGTGGAGGGTTGATGCGGAGCGATTTGCAGAAGAGGGAAAAGTTGGAAAGACGTTTCAATCAAAGGCCTCTGGCCCCACCCCGTCAAGAGACTAAGACAAATGCGAAACAGGGCGCTCCCGAAATGGACGCGTGAATATGCCAATCAGAAACTCACCAACGACCGAATAATGGTGGGGTACGAGAGCCCGCAGTGTATATCGGGCTTCTTTTCTTCGTTCCATCGCCGCAATCATTACTTTCCCCAGCTGAAGAGCGGAATGGATAGGAAATCTTTCGTTCGAGGAATCACAGACAGATGTGCGGGTCTATATCTATACGCGAAAGGGGGGGGGGGGGGAGAACGGAGGTACAGAAGAGGATGTCATAAAGATATCTGGGTATGATTACATCTTCAGATGGTGATTGAAGGAACGTGCGACGATCGGAATGGTCATGGCCCATCTTCAATTTCCACTTGGCTCAAAGATCTGAAGTTGGTGAACTTCGATAACGGGTGTGGAGATAAGATCAATACACCTAAGTCCGTTCCTTCCGCCCTCCACAAACGAAGCTTGAAAAGGTTTTTTTCAACTAGTAGCTTTTAATAGTAAGAAAGAAAGAATTTAGCAGTAATGTGATCTTGAAGTTCGTTTTAAAAGAACAGGATCTCTATATATATTCAGTAATTATCCACCGTAAATCAGAAGAACTTATTTTAAACATATTCTGAAGAGATAGATTAAATATTAATTATATAAAATCAAATGAATTTAATATGTTATATAAAAAATATCATTTTTCAACGTTCTTTAAATCAACATAATTTTGCTTTAACGACTTTTTTTTTTCATTTAATATATTTTATAAAATGGAGAAATTATTCCATAGGAACATAAAATAATTTTGGTAGCATTTAATTCCTTTTTGATATCATAGTCATTTAAAATCATTTTAATTTCTATTATATTTATTATTATAATATTAAACAAAAATATCAAATAAAAACAGTAAGTACAGAAAAGAGGTCGACAACAAGATATGTGAATTTTAGAATAATAGTTTAATTACGTATTTCATGATTAGCTAACACTGTAAAAAATGTATTGATAATATTGAAAAACATGAGATAAAGGATTTCTTTTCCTATTAGCCTGCAATTGTCCGTTTATTCCTAATAATTTGACAATTAAGAACAAAGAGTTATAATTATGTTTTCGCCAATTAAGTTTCCTGAGTGAATCAATTAAATGATAGCTATATTTTGCAATAAGATCTTAAACAGTAGAACCTTCATAGATTACGCTTTTATATTATGATTGCTTATACTAGAATATTTAAAAAGAAAGGAAATGAAACAAACTGATATGTCAACCATCTTATTTTACTTAGCAAGAATTATATCAACCAAACCGTTCAGAAGCCGTAGAGTTAAGAAAAGAAAACTAATTTTTAAATCTCTTAACAGAACGGGATTAAATATACACAAAATTGTGCCACAGTTTTCACTATTTAGCAATTTCATTTTTTCAAGGCATAAAACATAGTCTATATTTTAAAGGAGCATAAAATAAAGTGTTACAGAAGTGCAACTAAAACAAAATTCAAACTTCCTGCGAAATAAAAACTCAGATTTAAATCATTCTAAAAGAACTTTTTTCAATCATATTTATGTCTTTAAAGGTAAACCACTCAAGAACAAGAAATTTATAAAGATCATTTTCACAACAATTTTCCTTAAAAAATTTCTTTATAAAAAATTATGTACTTTTAAAGATAATTAGTTTTGCCATTTTAAATGCGGTTATTATAGCAATGTACTAAAAGAAGTCACAGAAATGAATTTAGGATAAAAATTACTACTATTTATTTAGTATTTAAAAAAATTCTGCAAATAAATATAATTTTTTTTTAATTTAAGAAGCTTATTCTATTTTTATATTTATGCAATAAACTTTGAGGATTTAGTATAAATTTTTTACATTAAGACCTTAAGATTAAAATGCGTTTTACGATAATATATTAAAAGGTATTTACTGATAACACTTTTATTGATAAGCACATAAATTATTTTTATTTACTCATTAGTAATTTACTAAATAATAAATTACTGAATAATAAATTTTTCATTACTGAGTAGTAAATTATTCATTGTAATTGCATATAATAGTAGTTACACAAAATATTATTATTATACATCCATCAATAATTGCTAAATTTAATATTACAGAAGTTAGTACAATTTATTTTGTTTTTTTTTCAAAATTAAGTTATAATTTAATCTTGTAGAATATCTTTATAAATCAATAATCAATTCTTCCCTATCAATAAAACATCCTTTCTTTTAATTCTTCGAAAATAAGTTTAAAATTAAATTAATTTTTTTTCTCATTTACAATAAATTTTTTCTTAATTCCAATTTTCAGTTATAAATTTACCAAGAAAATATTTTTAAAAAGTTTCAGAGATTATTTGAAGAACTATTTTTCAAAATAAGGTCAATAAAATTTTAGAATCTCTTGCAGGAGTGATGCCACAGCGCGGTATAAAATAATTTATAGTTAGATGTCAGATACGTATGCAATTTTGTTTATTATATGAGGATGATATCACGTAAACTGATTCCATTCAACTTTAAAAGAAACATATCAAAGCCTGGCACCTTTATCAAGTATTTCACAATTAATGTTCTAATTCAAATGCTAACTATACTGATTTTTAAAGTTAAAAAAATACTTTTTCAATTCATACATGATAAAGGTAACAATTTTAATTGTAATAATCTTTTTAAATTTCTGACTTCTCTTTTTAAAGGAAATTAATGACTTTTCTCTCTTTTAGGGTGTTAAAAAAATCTTGAGAAATTTAGTTAAAGGCTAAATATTCGGAAAAAATATTTTAAAATTCACTTCTAATTCTATTTGAAGTTGTAGTAAGAAATTTTAAATAAAATATTTTCATTCAGTCAAATTAGGGAGTTCGACAAAGAGGTGAAAAACCATTTTGTAGTCACATGTTTATAAGCAGTAAGATAGCAATAACGCTTTTAAACATAAATATCAACACAACAGATCTCTGCAGTTATTAAAAAGTCAAAATTCTCTGTTACATTCTTAAGCCCGTTTTAAAGCTGCATAAAAGATATTTTGGGGAAGACCTTCTTAATTATTTAACTGTGATTGTATAATGAGAATGATATTTAAACAGCCAATGCGCTCTCCAGACTTCCATGTCACATTAACATGATAATATCTGAGATTCAATGGTTTATTTAACACGCATCAAACCCATGCACGGTGGATATTCGATGTAACTGAGTCTTGAATTTTCAATTTTTCGAATCTGGGCTGAGAATTTATCCTAGATCACAACGGCTTTACAAAAACCATAACATCGCTCTATCATGAAAGTGTATCAGATTTGACACATGAATACAAAGACTTTATCATTTATAAAGTTTTTTTTTTTTTTTTTTTAATTCCTCAGTTACCACAAAGTCAGTTTTAGTTCAAAATTTTACCTCTTCCATGCAATGTATTTGACAATGATAGAAAGTGAATGATATAATTTTCATACTTAAAAATATTATTGAACAAGCTTAGATTTATCGTTTTAAGTAATGATTAAAAGATTACTTTCACTTTACTTTCCAATACTCATTTAATGTGAATGTAGAGAAAGCACAGGAAATTTTATAGCCAACTTCTAAATTAATTTAAATATGCCGAAAATTTACATAAATTGTATTGAAAACATTTATGAAATATTCAGAAAATATTTTTATAATTCATTTTATTTTACTTATCAGGTAATAAGTAAAGGTAAATACTTATTTGTTTTATTAAAAATTCCCAATACAATAATGTCCGGATTGAATATTTTTCACAAAATAAGGCATAAGAGTGGGGAGAAAAAAAAAAGACTCTAGAAAATAAAACTGGATAAAAAAAAAAAAAAAAGGAGAAGGAGGGCCTCAAGACTGAGCTGCCGTGATTACTCCTTGGGCGAAGGGAAGACAGGAGTGGGAGTCATTACAAGTTCATGGATGTTACAGTTACTCTAACGATCAATCGCGCACCGGCAGAAGAGAGAACTGCCTCTCAAAGATGAGTCCGCTGGAGTGGACGGGGGTCGTACAGACAGACTGCAGATGCCTGGAAGATGGGGCCGAGTCACCTCGTGCAGAAAACTTATTAATGCTTCGTGTAATGGAGATGTATCGCTGCCGGCCAAAGGGAGGGGGAATCAGGAGGATAAAAAAAAGGGTCCAGTCTCACCGTAATTAGAGTGATTCAGTGAACGGTAGCTGTTCTAATGAGATGACTGAGTTGGATGTTCATTATTCGATTGTTATTGTTTTTCTTCCCATCTCTCTCTCTCTCTCTCTTTCTTCGTTGTTTTTGTTTGCGGCCGTTACCAAATGCTTCTGTTAATGGGATGTGGAAGTATTAAGTTACGGAGCAGAAAGGCAGTTACGATTTTTCTCTTCGGGATCCTTCCCCTCAGACAGCTATGCAATTTTAATTTTTGTAGGCCTTTAGCTTTTGTGCGTGAGTTAAGTCAATTAACAATTTTTCTGACCAAAACAATAATCTGTACCACAATATTTTTGGATACTGATTTTGTTCACTCGCGGGAGATAAGAGATCGTTAAGATTGATGTAAATATAGTGAAAAATACATTTATTATCTTTATATATGCACAGAAACATATACTAAAACGAATTTACTTTATCAAATTTCAGATTATCAGTTCAATGTGATCTCAGAAAAAGAGAAACTTGCACAAAATTTATCAGAGATAAATATAGAATTTTTAATTAACAGATAGTTATGAAAGTTAGTTTAAGAACTCAAATAATATAATTGCGGTATGCAAATGAACTCAAAACATGGTTTTCAGACATCATTACATCGGGAAGAAACTAACAAATGTTAAGGTTTTTGTAAACGTGCATAATTTCAATATCTAGTCGAATAAACGAAAGGAATAAAAATCAGATAATATAAACGAAAAAATATTTATTTGGTGTAGTTCATCAGATTCCTGTTTAAGTAAGTCTATTACGTAAATCAAAATTTTAATTGATTAAACAAAACTGGGTCAATATAATAATTTAAACTTTTCAAAATGTCTCTCTTCACATTTCTGAAAATATCTGATCCCACTGTTATGCAGAACAGCCCATATTGGAAGCATGGGAGTATGAAGAGCCGTGTCATTATTATTAGTGTCTCTTTCTTAGTCGATGAGTGATGGTAGTCACAGTTAATTGAAGGCATTCCAGACCATTTCGCCAAGAACAAAAGTGGCCAATGCAACAAAGCAGAGCAGTGATATAAGCCATCGCCATTGTCCACGCCGATCAAAGAAGAGAGGAGAAATCAATAATATAAATAAAGTGAAAAACAAACACCCTTGAGCAGAAGCGTTAAAAAGGTTCGAAGCATCACAAAAGAATCGTTTTCCGCAAATCCAATGGCTACGTCCAATTCCTTATACGGGATAATGGCCTGCAAAAGCAAACGTGCATTGTTGCACGTCAGGCCATCTGTTCAATGGTTTCGCTGATTAATTCCTCTCCAATTGTGGTCCGGGATACGCTCAACTGAAGATCAGAAGGGAAAATCCGGTACCGAGGATCCCACTTTATTTGCACGATCAAATCTTTCAATTTTATGGCCCCTCGCATCTTCAAAAGCAATATGCAAAATGAGTGACTTGAAAATATTGGAAAAAAGTTGTATAGTAAAGAAAAAATTATATGCTTTTGAAAGGAATAGATGTGCAACGTTTAATTGCGTATTTGAAGTTTTAAACTTGTAAATGAGATACTAAAAGGAATTTTGGATAATTGAAAATAATATAAATGTGAAGGGAGTTGGTAGACATTACCAACAATGCTTATTACACAAAGTTTAGTACTTTTTTTAGTATAACGTATTCGTAAAATGGAAATCACCAGTTTTTAACTCTTACTTCCTTTCTTTGCTTGTTTTATAAGCTTTCGCCCTTCTAGAAAATTAATCCTATCCAACCTTTAGGAATTTTTAATTTGTTTTTTTTTTTTTTTTTTTTTTTTTTTTTTCATATAAGGATGCATAATAATGGAAGGAGACACACACGGTCTTGCAACACAAAGCACCAAAATAAATAAATATTAAATACCAATTGCTTATATAATGTATCCGTATCACTTAATTATTTTTTAAGATAAAATATAAATATGCCACTTGTTAAAACGAATTTCAGTCTCTTCAAACGAATTTTACTTAAAAGTGAGCGTTTAACTTATTATTAAGATTAACCAAACAGAAAAAAAAATCTAATTTGTGGAGAGACATACAAAAGAATTATTTAATTATTTTTTAATTCACTAAACTGTCAATGGAAAAAAAAAACTGTAAACAAATTATGAATTAAATTACGAGGTGAATTTTTAGAAAAAAAATAGACAATTTTATTTCCTATAAATCTCAAAAGATGAAAACATTTACAATACATAAATCTACACTATATATTAAAAATCTATAAATTGTTAATCTTTATGGACAGAAGATAAAAAAATGTTAAGGAAATCTTTCTTTAAATATTGTTAAACCTTGCAACTTTGTCAAAAATGATCCCCCATCCCAATAAATTCGACGAAAGGTAGAAAACATCACAATGACTCATTGGCTTTAATCAGTTTAATCATTTCTTAATATTTTTGTGGCAATGGAATAAAGGGAAGTACAAGTAATAAAATTAAGTTTGATAAGATATATAAATGGAAATCAATTTAATTCTTTTATTCTGCAAATTTTTATGAAATATCTGTTATTATGATGTTTTTTCTCATACGAATAGTTTACATAATCTAATCTCATGAGAACGCAGTTTAGGAATCATTATATCTTTAAATGAAGATTTTGATTGCAGTCTCTCTCTCTCTCTTTCTTCTTTTCCTTGCGGGGCAGAGAAGAAGAAAGAATTGCGCAAAAGATTAATACACAGTATTTATAGTGTATCGAGTTTATTGATAATGTTTCCTTACATTTAATTATAATTTTAATTGCAACGTTCTAATAAAGATGTGTATCAAATTTTTCTGAATCACATATTACTTTTATTATTTTATTTTACACATAAAAACATTATACATTTCATTATTTTATTTTTTACATAAAAAATTCTCAGTTTTTAATAATGAATACTGTAATATTTTTGATTAACCAATGATTAAAATTCTTTTGCAACCACCGTCACTTTACAATTTGGGAGTGGTTTTTAAATAGTTTATTATACTTATCACTGAGAAAAATATTAAATCAACTTGTAAGTGCTTTAACTGCGCAAAAAAATAAGCGATGACAATTAAATATTATTCATTTTCCCAATACAATACACTTTAATTGTCCTAAGATATTTTATATAACTACATTTAAGACAAATTCTATTAAATAATGCATCAAAATATCTATTATTTTTTAGATTAATTAAGCTATATTTTTCTATAATAAGCTCGAGTTTGATGATATAAGATTTAGATGATATCCTTATATGACCATATAAGGATATCTGAAACAAATTAAGTTTAGCATTTTAAAATATTTAAACTTCAAAAGTCGCCACAATCAAGTTTTCCAATTAATTCAATACATGAAGTTTTTTTAAAAAAATCATGCAAAATCATTTCATGCTTTTCATTTTTTTTTTTTTTTTACTTTTTACAACCATTTAGAAAACAGCAATGTGAACTTTTCTTTCCCACAAATAACTAGAAAACAGTTTCCACCAAAATGTATCAATATCTTTCGCGCCACTCTAATATTTCCCCCTTTTCTTCCCCCATCCCGAATCAAGAAAGTGTTGCGTGTGTGCGAGAAGAAAAATGGATGCTTGAAGAAAATAAAAATCATTTCATTGAGTCTTTCACAGTATAAACTCCTTGCAGGCTGAATTAAAGTCCTTGAAAACATCTGTAGTGGTCCCGAGTACTAAATCAGAGATAATATACGGAGAGCACTTTTGATATAATCAAAATCTTTGAACCCAGCAGGAAATCATACCCGATGACAGCACACTGCTTTCTTTTCGATTTCTACTGTAATTTTTTTCCCCTCCATTCATTTCGGCTCCCAACAGGAATGCGACGGGTTCATGGACCGCATTTTTTTTCGCCACTCAAATAATATTTCGAGTCAAAAAAGTCTCCCCTGAGCGGGGCCCCCTCATCAGCTCTGCACGATATACTAGAGGCGCACACAAACACACAGTAGCAACAGTGGTTGGTGGTGCCCCTTCACTCGACACGGGGCCTCTTTTCAGAGAACTCGGTGCAAGGGCGAAGAAAGGAAAGAGTGGAAAGGGGGGGGGGCTCTATGAAAAGGAAAAGTGCATTCACATCCTGATATATCATCCTTTCACTTATTACAATTACCTTCTTGTTTGTACCAATGCCGTGATGCTTTCTTGTTCAGATTTATTAGATACAAGAGTGCTACATTCATTTAAGAATTTAAACAATAAATATTCATCAAAGCATTGAAGTTCAGCAAAATAGCAGTGAAACAATAAAAACCACTAATAAAGATCTTTAAAAAAAACCATTTTAAATTCAAGCAGTCCGTAATAGATTGAAATTCTCTAAATGATACAAATTCACTTTATCATCGTGGAAATACAAGTACATAAATTGTTAATGAATTAAGAAACCCAATCAGATATAGACAATAAGACATAATAATATATAGACAATTAAGCTTTAAAGCAATTCTTGCATTTTACAAGCGACTTCCTATGCAAACGCAAAAGGACAAAGTTAAACCAGAAAAGGGCAAAGGTAAATTGCCATTAACATATCAATTTTTTTTTTTTTGATAATATGAGGATGAAACTGTGGGGGATAAATTGGACCTAAAAATCTACACTATTATATATAAAGAGATTGATTATAATTTAAATAGAATAAATACATTTTTTTAAAAAGTAGAAGCAATTTTGAATTTTAAGTCTGGTGTTTTAATTTAAAATTTTCAAATGACAATTTTAACA
>JAPMOR010017049.1:517379-534909 GCA_026543865.1 Argiope aurantia
AAAATTTAAGCTGCACGAGCACGTTTCGCATTCATGGGAAAAATTAGCTTTTTTCAAAGTGTTGCCATCACATTGATTAAAACGCCAATTAAAAATAAATTAAATCTTTTTGGAAATGATATCTGCAAAAATATAATTTTCGGCACGTGTTTGTAGGAAATGAAACAAATATGAAATATTACTTTTTCTAAAAAATAAATTCAAGAAAATTATTTTATGATCTTTTACACTCTATATTATCAATCCAATAAATCAGTTTTATTTTAAGGCAAGTTTTGTTTAATATGAACAGGATATCCATTCAAATCAGGGCCACACAGCTAATTTGTAAACCTTTAGTAAGACACAGATCTGCTAAAATGGTCTAAATGGAAAATGATAATATTTTATGTAACTCGATTCAATAAATGATCTAATAAATAACGAATTTTTGTTTTTACATAAAGCTTCTGCTGTGGAAATCACGATTAACAAAATGTTCTTGAAACACTAATATTTTAAATAAAAAGAGTTAATTTCCAATCAACTAAATCAATCACTTAAACTGACTGATTTATGAAAATTTGAATATCACTATTCAATTAAAAAAAAAGGATAATTTTAGATTTTCCATCGATCGTTTCAAAGAAAATACGCCAATAGACGCGCAGGTTTCTCAAGATTAATTGGCCTAAGATTATGAAAATGTTGAGTTTTGCTAACTTTTTAACATTCAAAACTTCATAAATAAGTCTTAGTTGATCGTGGAAAATAGAAACATTCATTCATTTATTTAAAATTTGGTGTGTCCAGAATATTTCTCTGAACATGATACCTTACTGCATTAAATTTAGACTTCATAATTTTTGAAATATATTTATAGATCGGAACAAAATATTATTATTGATTTCATTTCAATCCTTTTGAAAGCAACACTAAAAACTGAATTTTATGCTGAATCTGAGAAATTTTTGTTGAATTATTCTTTAAGATATTACATAAATTATGAAAAATATTTTGTAGTTCACATAAGACTTATATACAGAGCGATTCTGTTTGCAATACTCATATTCAATAATAATAATAATAAACAAATAACAATAAAGATGATAAATAAAAAAACGCTTGGTTTTATTAAAAAATATCTTTATATTAATTGCAATTTCATCATTTCCACTTTAAATTAAAGTTGACGTTTTACCGGAAATGACAACAAATTAGCAAAATATATATAGTAAATTGAACGAAACGATCTAAACAACGGTATAAGTTTGGCATAACTATCAAAATTTGAAGATTAAAAATGTTTTGTTTGAGAATCTATTAAGAGACCAGTTACTTAAAATATTTAATTGAAAACTGTAGCGAGCGGTAATACTGGCGAACCGGCTGGTCGCCAAAGGCGGCTAGTTAAAAATAAAAATAAATATTTAGCCTAAAGATTTAAAAATTTATTGCATATATTTAGTACGAGTACAACTCATACTAATCATACATAATTTATCTCATATGATTTATGTAGTAAAGATAAGCATTTCATTAAATTTAAATTTTATTTCAAAAAAATTTAAATTGTTGGTAGATGTGCCAATTTTTGTGAATATTAAATACAGTAATATAAATCAAATTAAAGTCATTGAATGTTTTTGTTTATTTATGCTTTAGAAAACATGAAATTTTCAAACTCTTTAATATAGCCCGTTTGATCTTTTAAAAAGATAGACTTTTGATTCCTTTTGATCTATGCTTAAATTACCATTCAATAATTTATCTTCGGATAATTAATCGAAAATAGAAGTAGTTGTGAAGTTACAATATTGATTATTTCCCTTGATTAGAATGGAGAAGTAATCTAAAATTTTTTGCAAATTAAAAAAAAAAAAGGTTGGGGACGATGCATAATGGAAGTTTAGCGTGTTATAAAATTTACCATTACAATTATTATGAATAAACAGAGACTACGATGAAATAATGTTAAATGAAAAAGCGTATAAATGGCACTTTCTTACATTTATTAAATTAATTATTTTAAATTGTTTTAAATTTTAAAAGCTTTTGCAAATTATAAATTTTAACAAAGGAAAATTCAAAAATTTATACACTTAGGAAACTTACATTAATTTGGAAATTTTGAATTCATTAAATAGTGGGCATGAATACTCTGATTAAAGTACTGTGATAATAATTTAAATATTATATTATTATATTAACTCTCTGCGCAAGATAATGTGCCATTTCTGAACGAAAAAACAGACGGTAAGTGCAGTAAGAATATTGTACAAATAATTTTTTTTGAAAAAGTAATTAATAAAGTTTAACAAATTAGAATAGATAATAAGTATTTTCATTAAAAGAAACTGCAAATGTTAATTTAAAGTGTTTAAAAACGTGCGGGTAATGATGACATGCATGCGACATGAGATGCATTTTATAATTCAGTATACTGTACATGATTTTGTTATAAAATTTTGAAAAAGACCTTTCTCCGAAACAGATGTGTGTAATTTTAAAATAATTTAAAATCCTCTTTCTTGAGAATAGGCGGGAAGGGATTTGAGGTGCAAAGGAATGGTATACCTTTGTAAATCCAGCAACCGGCGGAACAAGACGACATCGCCGTTGATCTCTTAATCACAGTGGCATTCAAATGTGCGGACTAGGAAACGAGACCTACAAGTGGTTTGCAGCACGTCTCATCAAACAAACATCGGTCGCCGGCGAGAGTCGCGGGACCTCTCATTGGTCGGGGGGATGCCCACCTCGACGGAACCACGTGACTTGAAAAGGGTTGAGAGCGAACGCAGATTCGAAGGGAGAGGCATGCGTGATGGCTCTCCCGCGCATTTTTATCCACCTTTCGTTCGCTTGCCTTATCCACCGCTGTCAGCGGAGCAGCCCCTTCAAAGCAGAGGGCTGAAAGGATTTGTTACAGACACACGCGCTCAGAATGGGTGTCGGCTCTTTAACTGCGGATCTCGAGCTTTCGCCAGTTTTGATGAGCGTACTTTTCCGCGGGATCTCGAAGTCACGATTCGCCTTTTAGGATGATAAAACAGTCTCATACAAATGAAACGTTGACAAACATCACTTTAAAATCAAAGAAACAGAGCTATTAATATATGCAGAAATAAAACAAAATCTAGATATTTTCTATATTATAAAAATTTAAAGACAAACAATTATTAATTTTTAATGTGCATATCTTGATTTGAAAACAAACTTACACGAGATGAAGTGCTTTTGCCACTATCATTTGAAAACAGAAAAACTTGCAATCCTTAAATAAGACTGAGCGGGAAAATTTTGTAGGAAAATGTAAATTGATGAATAATATTAAAAAGAAATTACTGAAAATTGATATGACATAGAACAGAAATGAGATTAACATGTCAAAAATAAATTATATGCATCCTGGATACTAAACAATCATTCTAGTAACACTTTCAAAGAACTGGCATAACAGCAATAAGACGTCTATTCCAAATACAAAAAGAGAATCGCATTTTACATCAGACGATGTAAATATTTATTTTCATTAAATGTCTGCTATTCAAACGTAAACTGGCTAGCCACAAAACTGTTTTAAGGAAGGGTGAAGGTACCCATTCTCGCATAAAGGTCTGTTTAAACAAAGACACCTAAGCCATACGGCATGCAAAGGAAACAGGTTTCCAATTATAAAAAAAAAGGAAGAAAAATGTGGCCGATTTCAAAATGGCCGCAATGAGTCATTGAAAGAATCGCACGGACATTTATGCATGGAGACTCTTTTGAAAAGAAAACGGCAAATCAATTGTTAGAGGGTGGCAGTGCTGCCCCACGCATCGGTGGCTCGAACAAAGAAAACCCAGAACGGCGCGAGCGAAAATAAAAAGAAGCCAAGAAGAAAACCACCATCGGCAGCAGCAGCAGCGTCGGCGAAAAATGAAAAACAGAAACTATAGAGGGAAAGAAAGAAAGGCGAAATAATCCGTCACTCGAAAAAGAGAGTCAAGAGGCTCGTTTCTGGCCGAATCCCAGTTCATCTATCATACATCTGTGAGGGGAAACAAAGCTGGCACGCTGCCCTCGCAACAAACACCACTGTCAAATATTCAAGACAAATAAATGCATCCGAATGCGAGAGGTCGCCCTTCGACAGATAGAGAGATCGCATTAAGGATTCCGGCGACGCGGCACAATGAAAGAGAATGACCCGACACCTCGTGAAGCAGACGCATTTCTTACACGGGGCCCCCAAAGCTGACCATTTTTCAATCGACACCACCCTTTTTGTTTATTTATAGGGGAGCGCGCGACATTGTTTCTCTTCGGGCGACAGAAAATAAATATGGAATGGGAATTTGGAGAGGCTTACCAAAGTCCGCCGATATATCTATACCTAGAATAAAAAGAACGCTTTAATAAATAACGCTAATCAGAAAAATGTTTCATCTGTGCGAATAAAAGGAAGGATATGGTCCGACTAGTCAACATTTATGAAAGAGAAATTAATTTTAGGCGTTTTAAATTAAAAGTGCGTTATACTATGTATAAAGCATAGAATGACAAACTGAGGAAGTCTTGAAATAATGTTTTTCCAATTAGATTTTTAATGAGAGTAAGATAAAAGTTTAAACTGTTTTAATAAATATGAACCTTTGTAAAAAAAAAGAAACTAGAATGATAGGTAAAAATAGTAATAGTAGGATATGAAATTATATTTACAGACCATTTCTTTATAAAAAATTCTCCTAATAAATAATTTTTTATGGGGAGATTTTTTAAAATAAATTTCCTATCACATATAACTAATACAGACCAAAATCAGTGAATACATTTATAATCATGTTGTGGGATTTTGTAAATGTATAAAATAAGAGCATTCGTAAAAAATCTTTAAATCCTAAAACATCACAACTTTCGATGAACAAATTATTCTATAAAATACAGACGTAAGTAAAAAGAAATAATTATTTTTTTGGGTCGCTCAATAAAAAACATTCCCTTTCATTCTATATTTCAGAAGAAAAAAAATGAAAATTTCATTCAATATTATATAAACAAAAACAGGAAAGTAAATTTTATTCAAATTAAAAGATACAATCTACACAAAATATTTTTACTAAATATGGCAGGAAGAGCTAATATTTTCCTGTATTTCAAAAAGACCATAATAAACTTAAAAAAAAAAAGTACCATGGAAAGAATAACAGAGCTATATGAAATAAAAATTGCATTAATTATTCTGAATTCTAAATACTTTATGCCTTCTACATAGTGTTTAAAATACTAGAAGTTAATATTGTTTATTGAAACATAAGCAAAAGCAAAATTCATTCAAGTATTCAGTACGCAATCCAGTTTAAATGAAATAAATACACAAGAAGGCTTAACCGCGAGGCCAAATGAAATAAAACATTAAATATGCGGAGGGGAGACTTACGAGAAAATGAAAGATAACATCACGCAAACCCTTCTAAGGTATTCCATCGTTTTCCTTGCCTAATAATGAAGCAGAATCATATGTAATCTTGGGTGTGGTCATAGAATCAAAATTTCGGATATACCTAGGCATTGCAGATACTATGAGGAACTTTATAGGTTGAAATATTTAACATGTCATTACAAAAGACGGTACCCGCTTCACATAATGCAAGCCTAAACTCGCCTTGATACGTTTTTCTCGTGACAAATTTCCGGATTTAGGCAGGCAAGACAGTTCTCCAACCTCCAGGAAAGTCTAATATTTATCCTCCCCATCTTTCAATAACACGACGCAGGGGCTGAAGCACCACATTACGATGCGGAAAACAGCGAAGCGAATGCATTATAAAACTTAAAAGATTTACTATGCAGATAATACCATAATTCAAAAATTATATTTTTCATCATATATTCAATTTTCTATATTCATTCACACCATGCAAATTTCAGTAAATAATATAAAATCAAATAATGAAATGGTCCACATTAATAAAATTTACCTTTTTAAGGAAATCGATTACCTTTAGCAGATACAGAAAAAAACTTCCATAAATTGCAAAAAATAAAATTTTAAAAAATTATACATAGTGACAGCAAATTTTATCCTTATGAGTCCAAAAATTCATAAGGATCGAAAAAATGAATAAAATTAAAAGTTTTTTTTTATTGTATTTCTTTAAGACAATTTATCATCGTGCGTAATTTAAATAAATGCTCTTTAAATATTGGAAACCTAGACAATTTAAAAGTACTAAAATATCTGTACTAAAAAAATAATGTTAAAAATCAGAAAAAACGAAATATAAGCCTATTTTATAGGGAGGGAATTTTTTTTTTTAATGAAGATACGTAATTGAAGATCAGCATTTAAAATGCATTCAAAAACAAAGTAATTCCATCACTCTAACAGAAAACAAAAATGAAGTGACGACAAAGGTTACGTATTTTTATTTATTGATTGATTTTTGCATGGCCGAGATAAGTACCTGCGAATAATAACTACATTTACGGGAGGAAACCACCCCTAAAAATTACAAAAATCTCCATAGAATTGCAAAACAACTTATATGATGGGCAAAGAATACGTTGTGATATAGGCGCAGTAGTAACGCCCCTTTGATAAAGATGCTGAAGGGAAGTTATTACCTGTTTCGACAGATTTAGCTGATTGATTCTGGCGATTACAAGAGCTATTTACAAAATACATTTACCGGGTCAACTTGTTTGTGAAACAAAAACTTTCCCAAAGGCAAATTACATAAAATTACCAAGCCAGGAAGGAGGAGGGTAAGTCAAAATGGAAATGGTATGTATTTATGCTATTCAAAATTATAGCTAAAAGCAAGACAGAGCAATTAATGCTTGATAATTACTAATTTGACAGCAAAAAGTTACGTAAAATGTATTATTACATTGAATAAGAATCGATCATAAAACTAATTGTAAAAAAAAGTCATACTTCGATTGTCATTACTGTATTTAAATTACCAGAAATAAAGTAAGATTAATAATGGAATTTTTAGACGAATTTAATTGGAAATGAAATACATTATGTCCATTTAATTAATAAAAATACATAAAAAATAAAGTAAGATTTTAAAAACGAATCCGATTTTTCTCAAATGCAATTTTTTTAAAAAAAAACTTATCTTTTTTTGGTTTGGTATCCAGTTATGAAAAGCTGCAGTCTCATTTTGTCTCAAAAATCAACCTCCTTCCCCTCCCGTAGAACTGCTAAAGTTATTTTTTACTAATTATATACACTTCTAAAAAATTGCAAAATGGATATATTCACTTACAATAAGAAATTCCACGAATATCATTTTAAACGAAATAATATATTTCCATAATTCCAAAACATTGCAATGATTTTATATCCTAAATGCTACTTATAAAATTCGACGGGGCAGGAATGGTTACAAATCAGAAAGGTGCACCCTCCAAATCACTTTATTAGAAGGGATCTATTAATTGTCTCCCAGGTAAGCAATTAATCGGGGAAAGAGCACATCTATCGGAAGTGACTCCCGAGGAGTTCAGCGACAGCAAACAATTCAATTCCCATCAGCAGAGCGGAAATAGCAAGAGCCGAGATATAGTGGGCGTAAACAAGACAGACAACGGGAAGCAAAAACAGGGGAAAAGAAAAAAAGGGTTAAAGAGTAGCAAGTGAAACTGGGTGAATAGGAACCTTGTCATGAGCCGGCGTAATCCTTTCGCTCACTCTTTTTCTTTTCCTTCCCTTCCTACCACAACAACCCTTTACGTTCGTTAACCCTTTGGGACCACGTGGTGTGACGTCATATCACAACCTTGGGAAATGTAGCACACGTTACGAAGGTCAAGGTCGTTTGGCAAAGGATATAACAGCTGATACTAAAAGGGTTGGATCATTTTTAGCAACTCCTTAATATTTGTCGTCCGTTTCTCAATGGTCGTTGATTTTGTTCTTTACACCAGCTTTGCTGCCGCATTTCCGACGATGGAAAGATAACTTTACTCAAAGTTTATCGTTAGAATTTTTGTTTCAGAGACTATTTGACCACTAATTTTAAATTAAAAATATTTAAATTGGAGACAAATATAATATATTGGATAATTTATGCAAAAAAAAGAGTAAAAAAAAGTATAGAAATCAAATTGCAAAAATAAAATTCTGCTCTATTAAAACGAATCAATGCATGTAAATAGTTATTTCTTCATAATATCAGTACTGAAGTGGATGTCTTTAGAAAATATATATACCATCTGACAACGCATTGAAAGAAATTTAGGAACTAAGTTCTTTCGAAACAAATTTAAAAAAATCCTATAAAGGATAAAATAACTCTTCAATAAATAATTAATTAAAAGATTTGTGAATTTTACAGTCTTCTCCATGCCCTTTTAATACTATTTATAGGTGAAGCAAAGATTATCTACATATAAGTCAATATTTACATTAAAATAGTTTCTAGCCATAAAACGGCAAAATTTTTTCAATTTGTGATTTGCTAAACCGGAAAGACGGGAAAAAAAAATGTATCTTATGGAAGAAACTGATACACACACTAAAAAGCTCTGGTTCAAACAAACACACCAAAACTGAGAATAGTTATTATTATTTTCAGCCATAAGACAAGGCTAACAAACAGAGAGCTTTAAAAATGAAAATTATCTATTAATGTAATTAAAAATAAATGGTAATATTGCAAAATAAAAATTCTACTTCGTAACTTATTTTTTCGATTTATGATATTCACTAACTAACTTGCGAATTTAATGAATATTTTTTAAAAAATCCTAATATTATTTATAAGAAGGCTCAAATTCATATAAAGATGACTAATCCACAAAGTGTTTCCAGAATGTCGTTTAATTTACCAATTTAGTGCTTCTTAAAAAAAAAAAAATGCTATAAGCTACTATTGCCATTTTCTCAAAAATCCAACTGAATTAAAAGACATTAAAAAAAAAGTGATATTATAAAGAAATATAAAAACCACCGTAGAGAATGGTGCTCTTTGATTATGAATAGCTTGCAATAGAAATGTAAATTTTTACCATTGTAATAATATTAAGAAAATATCACAAAATCGAACAATTCCAACAGCAACAAACTCGTCAAACCAAGCAAAATATCCTTAAACCTAACATTATAAAGAATATTTAATGAATATGTAAAATTTATTTTAATACATTGCAATTTTTATTATAATTTATATTAATAAAAATTTTACATAATAATCCAAAATAAAAATTCTAATATTTTTATCAAACATAGCATCCTCAATAGAAATTCAGAAATGTAACAAATTTTAAATTTCTATTACATTGCTAGTGCAATATTTTTCAAAGAGACATGGTATTAATTTAAATTCAAAATATAAAATATTTTATCAAGTTAACAAGTTTAGGACTTTAACAGTTTTTTAAAGCAGCAAAAAAAAAAAAAAAAGTTTCGACATAAACTGAAATACACAACACATAATGAACGACTAATATTCCAAATTTTAAGTCATCACTGCGATAGCAGCCATTAAAAAATGTTTCAGTTCTCACCGATAGGTGGCGTAACAATTACGGCGAAATGAAGCATAAATAATATGGCTGCTCTCACTTCATAATCTGACGGGGTGCTACATGAATAGAGAAAAAAGCTTAATAGGCAAACAGTATGAACCAATTCCAAGCAGACCAGCCTAATGAAATATTACAGAAATTCGTTTCTGACATTAACAGAACCAAAAATGTAATAATAAATAAACTACGCATTTATTAACTTAATTCATTGATTACTATTTAAATTTCCATTCATTATTTCTCAAATACAAAATGACTAATTTATCTATCAATGATTAACTCGGTTTGAAATTTGATCAAAAACAAATGTTATAGTAAAACACCTGACAAAATGTATATTTATCTTTTTGTTAATTAAAGTAAGAAAGATAGCTTTTTTTTTTCTGAAGATTTACACATAAGATCAAAATTGAAAAAATCCCCCCCCCCTTTTTTTAACCTGCATCTCCATTAGAAAACAACATACTTGCAGAGATTTACTTTCCTTTTAATTACTGATAAATAAGTTCATATTTAAAACCAGCTATAAATTTTGATGAAAATGCACAAAAGGTTTTTCTGATTTTTCAGATATTTTTATTTTTTCTAATATTTGTTTTGTTTGACCCCTATTATTTATTTAGGCATATTTGTAAAAGACGATGATTTAAAATTAAGATAATTGAATAATGCATCGTTATTAAATATATTTTAATTTTTTTATAAATTTAGTCTATATATTTATTAATCTTCTCAGTTATTTCAGCACACGCAAGAATAGGACAAATAGAAAAAGATTCATTATTCAATCAACATTCTACTAACACTTAAAATTAAGCATTTGAACAAAAAATGTAAGTGGATTAAAATTAATTACATATATTGATCTAATTATTTTATTCATTTTTTTTGACGAAATAACCCAACTGAAAAAAGCTGCTTCTATATAAGATACTACTATTATCTTTTTAACATCAGTTAACTACTGGCAAATAATTGTTTATAAGAACTGCTTACTACTGAATTTATTATACATTAAAAAGTTCATTCATTCTTAATGCAGACAAAAAATATTTTTGCACTCAGTACACTTAACAGATAAGGATTATGGCAGGTGCATTATCTTCTATTTGTTACGTTCAGGCAGCGAAAAAAAAGTTATTTTATTTATTTATTTATTTTTTACAAAAGTAACTCGGGCCGCAAAAAATATGTAAAGAATAAAATAAAAGCACCGGACAAATGTTGATTACAATGCAGGTTAAGAATATTTGGTAAATACGTAACGGAAAAATTGAAGAGATAAGAACTCGAAAAAGTTAAGTTCTGAATGTTGGAAAAAGTGATGGAAATACGAAAAAGATAAGGACACCAAAGAATGTTTGTTGTCGGTGATAATTTGTCTTCCTTTTTCAACACTGAAAAACAATTCGAGGAAATAAAAAATAAAAAAGTGTTTACGATACAAGTTGAATCTGGATTTTATTTTCCTGTCATGCGAAATTTATTAGACGGAGATACAAATTCGGATCTGCTTGTGGGTGTATTGAAACATAAATCCTATTTACCCAAGGGTGACATTTTGCTCGAGTATAACACCCATGAAATAAGAGGTTTTCTGCACCTATATCCATTAGAAAAGAACCGAATGCTTTGTAAAAAGATTCAATGCATTGCCATGTAAAAATCTGACGCATTTGCGCATGGGTGAAATCTTCAACGTCACCCAGAACGACCAACCTCTTTCCTTCGGAAGCACACACGTATAAAAAGCTCAAAATTTATTCGACAAGAGCATGCGCAAAATCTTCGCCATTTCACTTTCACTCCCTCTTGCCACGAATTTAATCTAGAGCGAGGTAAAAGATGAAGGGGGAATAGGAAGATTAAAGAGAGGAAAAAAACTGAATAAAGAAGTTTTTAACTATAATACTTATTTTCTCATTATTTCAGAAATAGTTTCAGCTTTGATATCTTGCGGAATGCCGAGTTACGCAATAATACATTGCTCACATAACAAAATCATGTTTCTCATGGGTAATTTTTAGGAGAAAAGTGTTGTTAGGTATTGTTCAAATTTAAAAAAAAGCATGTGTAGTTTAAAAGCAAACATAAATATTGTAGCAACTAAAAAGTAAAATTTAAACTAAAGCTAAAATGATATTATAGTTAATAAGTAAATCTAAAATGCGATTTTTTTTTTTTTTTTTGGTAAAGGTTGGTTTTTTTTTTCTTTGCTTGGGATAATGACTAGAGCATCTATCCAAAAACTGCACTATAAGAAGCAAAGAGTTTTTTAATGCCTCTTATAAAATATTCTCATTTTTCTTTATCAATCAATCTCCATTGTAACATCAGGCAGTCCCAATACCTTTTTAATAATCCGTTTAATTTCTTGTTAAGTTAAACGGATTATTAAAATGGTTGGTATCATCCTCTGACCCAACCATGGTCCAAAATTAGAATATTAGCACTAAAATAGTCCTCATAAGCTTAAAAAAAGGGCTTAAATATAGCAAAATTAAATTTTTTCAATGTAAAAAACGCTTTATCTTCTTCACTATTAACGTAACAAGACCATCCAATGTTTCATTTTTTATTTATCCATTAATTTTCTGACTTCTGAAAATCGGATTATTGTTTAGATTTAAACTTTAATCGAGGGAAAGCCTTAAAAATTTTTTTTGGCAATTGTTACCAAGTATCTGCGTATGAATGAAATTTTAACATTGGTCTAATTAAATAAAAACAATCAAGATAGCGAGTAGGTAGACATTTGAAAAGGTATTAACCCATTTTGTATTAAAATGACAGGTCAGACTCGTGCACCAAATTACAAAATGTTTGATATTTAAATCTGTGTTTAATTGATAATAACAGAAGATAAAAATAAAATGAAATGGATACTACGCATAAGTATTTCAAGTGAAATCAAAATGTGTCATCTAATAAGGATTTTAAATAAATTAAAAATCCAAGGGCCTAAATGCAGTTTGCACTTAAAAAAAAAAGGAAACGCCAAAATCGCGTTTTATACAAAAGTTAAGATAACAAAATTATCCTGTGAAAACAAACAGTTTTAAAACTTATTTCAAATCTTTACATTGTCATGAATCTTTGAGGGCACACACACTAAAATTAAATAAATAAAAGATGGCCCCAAAAAATAAGAAAAACAGAACATCATTCGAGAAACAAGCATTTCCGGCATTAGAAAGTTAACATACCCTTCTTAGTTGTCAAGGCCACTAAATTGAGTTAGCCTTGAGAGAAAAGGAAAAAAAAAAAAAAAAAAAAAAGAAAGAGAGGGGGGGGGGGGGAAAAAAAAAAAAGAAGTTAGGAAAGAAATTTGGCTCCGACACACGTGTTTGGCTATCGCTTAAATTCAATGTGTGAAAATTGTGCAATCTTGCGACCCTCAGATTTGGAACAACCAATGGAATACCTTGAAAATGGATCGTTGAACCCGAGTTCAAATTTCACGCAACACACTTCAGGTCGGTCGAATATCGAAACGAAGCACAGAAGAAAGAATTATTTTGGTTGCATTAATTAACAAATTAGACGTTGTCATTCAAGCAAACCGTCTTTTTTTTTTTTTTTGGTTATAGTTTTTCACACCACTCATACTTCATTCTACTCAAATTGTAATTGAAACGAGAGGAAATTTTAGAGTGGCATAATTTGAAGATGTTCTATTAACATGCTTTTAAAAGTATGGTAATTTTTTTTACAGTTCTCAAGAAAACAAGGAAAAAAAAATGTCTCCTTGCTTTCAAATACCAAAATCAAGACTTTTTATCAAATAATTTCCCATTTTCAGTTCTGATCAATATACAAATATTCACACAAATTTAATTTCCAAATTCTAATTTTTAATTAAAAAAACATTTTTATTAATAGCCATGTCAACTTTTTACTAAAAAGAGTGCTTAAAAATAGCCTTAAAGAATAAATGAACTGGACAGTCAATGGCTGATTTAAGTCTAGTTTGAGCTTTCCCAAATTTGGTTGCACAGGAAACTGTTATTTTTCTCAGATCGCATCATATCAATTTCAGAATTAAAAATGGGGACTTTAAAAAAAATACAAGATACGCATTTAAATCACGCGATATTTTCAGACACTTAATTCAGAAAATTAAGAAGCTGTATATCACACTCTTCTAAATTGAAATGTGTAATTTTTTAAAATTTGTTTATTTTCTTTTGCTATATATATTTTTAGTTAATTTAAGTATTCTGTAGAAATGAAAGGCAAAAAATAAAAGAATGGCGATTTCTGGCTGATGTAATAAAACGTAAAAAAACTTACATTAAGGGTAAGGAAAGGCTTCAGAAAACTAAATCATTCAAGGTACAGAATTTTACAAACTATGCTTATTCTGTTTACCATTTCAGAATTGTTACGGCAATAAGCATGCAGAATGATATAACAGTGAAGTACATTGAGTTCCGCGAATACCAATGCTAATGACAACAAAGCATTCTTTCATTTTTTTCCATATATAATAAAATACTATGTAATTGGAACAACACTATCCTTTAATCTACATCAGATTTATCTCAATCGAATAATGACCATATATTGATATATATCAATTTAAAATCTTATCTGCTTATTTATCAGTCCAATTGTTTAATTTGAAAGCCCTTGAAACTGGTTTCGGATTGAAATTTTTTAAAATTGAACTGACAATTCTAATCTTTACATTCAAAGGAAATGTGATAATTTTCAGAACAAATTATCTTTAGGAATATATTATCAAAATTATTTCTTCGTATTATTTCTACACCATTTTTGCATGCTATGAGAATATTAAATGAAAGATAAAATAATCTGGGGAATAAGTGCGATTGCAACGCAATATATATTCGAAAGCAATAAAAACGGGAGAGCTATTCCAACGGTGGCCAGGCGAGGCACATGGAAATTCTTGCTTTTAAATAAATATGAGTCGGGCTCCAACCCAGTTTCCGTATGCCTGTGAGCCCCTGCAACCAATTCCTTCTTACTTACGGCAACAGCAATAAAAAGATTCCAAGATACGAAAGACAAAATTGCGTTTATCCGTGGGGGGAGGGAGCTGCCATGGAAATAGCACACCCTTCGCCCTGCTTGAACTTTTCACTGCCCATATTACGACCAGCGTGGTCAGAACTGTCTGTCCAGCCCTCCATTTCCAATAGTTTCGGACGAACCAAGCGTTGGAATTTGTGGAATTTCTTTGCAAGCCGAATATTCTTCGGGTTCTTTCGTCCAACCCGCCCATCCCTCTCTCCCCATACACTTTTACCTTTTTCTCCTTCCCACTCTTTCTCTCCCCCCCCCTACTGACCGCCTCTTTTAATATCTATTGTAGGTCTCTTTCTTGCTCACTTTTGACTCGCCATTGTTCTCATCTAGCAATTCCAACGTTAGCAATCCCTTTACGGTTTCTCGACTTTAAACATCCAATTTTGTATATCACATACACGAAAGAAAAAAAAAAAAAATCCTCATCAAAATTTTAAAATGATAGCTTTTTAAAGAAAATAAAGTTGTCCAGTTGATAAATTCTTTTATTGAATACTTTAACAAGATTAAGAAGTTGCATCGCAACTTTTCACAAAAAGAAATAGTTTAAATAAAATATGTTATTGTTTATATTTCATCGCGGATAGTAACTCTAATAATGAATCAGAAAATCTCTAGAATAAAGATGTAAAATATATATTTCTTATGTACATTAGAAATATATAAAGAAACTGTAAATCACAAGATGAAACAACAAAAGTAGGATTTCAACTAATTAAAGCACAGAAGCAGGATATAATGTCGTTGAATTCTTTATAAAAATGCTTTTGAAAGGAAGGGTAAAGATGAATAATTTGTTTCGAAAGGATATATATTTTTTGACAGTATACATTTATTTATTTTTGACAATATACTTATATCATTTAAAAATGTTAACAGATACAAATTCATAAATCAAAGTAAATCAAAAATGCAATTATTACTAATTTCATTTATCATTAAAACCGGAAACAACAAAATTGAGATTTAAAAAAACAAAATGTTCCATCTTTTGCGATAATATTTACTTAAAAAGGGCATAAAATTAATTTGAATCTTATAAAATTAACTAACTAAGATCTGATTTTGATCATTTGTATTACCTACAAAAACATGAATCATCACAAATGTAGGACAAAAAGGAAGGGAAAAAAATGATAAATAGTAAATGATCAACATGAATCATAAGCGCAAATAATTAAGACAACTAAGCGTTTAACAAAATACTAAAGAATTATCTGGATTTTAAGGGTAATTTTCACAAAAACTTGACAAGTCATTATTTCTGAAGAAAAATGCTTTTTGAGCTATAGATTTACACATTGTTTAAAAACATTTACTGAACTAATTTTTTTTTATATATATAAAATTGTCCTCTATGCAAATGATAAAGCGTGATAATACGCTCCACTGAAACATACCAATTGCGAAAGTTCTAGACTTCGAGAAAAATGCTTCAGAGCAAGAAGTGAGTGACCGGAGCCGGGTTAAGTGAGGGGCCCTAGAAAGGGTGCGGCAAATAAAAATACAATAAATATAATTCCTTCTTCTGCAAACTACAGCTTCGCTTCCGCCTAAATTTTTGACCAATTAATACAAAGGATTTGATACGTGACTGCTTTGAAAAAAGAATTTGTAATTTACGTCTATCGCAAGGATCATTGTCCTCTATGAAATTTATTTACTAGTTACGGATTCCTTACTTTATGGGCATAAGCCGCCTAATATCTTTTGCACTGTAAAAAAAAAATAAGCACTTTCTAGAATTCTCTCTCTTTTATTTATTTTTAAAATTATTTTCCCTCTATAAGATAGTAGTTTTATACATAGTTTTAAAAAGCATCGTGATGAATAACAAATGACTATATCAATTTTAAAGACAGCTTTGCTAAACAAAGTACAGAAAGTTACAGTTCTTAAAAGCACTTTTCTCTTCCGTTATCCAAATAATAATTTTTATAAAATTCATAAAACAAGAAAAAAATTAATAATGAATGCATTTAATGTAGTCATAAAACAATTAAATGGCTTACGTTTTCTAAGCAATTAGGATACATTTTATTAAAAACATTTGAGGTTATATGTTCATCAAAATTTTAAACTTAAAGATTAAATAGATAAATATTCCTCTACGCACAGAAACTAAATATATTAAACCATTCCTCAGATTTCAAACATTTTCATAACCGAACAATATGGTTTTATAATTTCATCAAACATTTTTACAAGAAAACAGATTTCGTTAGCATTAATCCTCGCCAACAAATGATTTATTTTGGTGATTCAAATTTAAGTGACAAATAAGCAAGATCTATTGATTTCCTTAATATATTTATTGAAATATGTATATTTTACCAAATGATTTTATATAAGATTATTTTGTGCAATATATATTTAAAAAACATTAAGATAAGCAATAGAAAATAATTGTAATGATATACTACCCTTTTAATTTTATAAAACTAGTCAGTTTTTAATGACATTATTTTTCATGATTCAAAATGAATTAAAAAGTAGCTATATCTAATATTTTTTAATAAATATGCTTTTGGAATGGATTTTACATTTAATGTATATGCGGTAACAAGTATGTTGAATAATCATATTATTAAATACATTCGAGAAGCCAAGTTATCTTAAAATAAATCCTAATAAAGAATAAAATAAATTCAGAAAAAAAATCACTATAATATTTATTGGTTACTTATATCGCAATCGTAATTCATTTCTTCATTCGATAACTTATTTTTGATAGAGCTTTCCAATCACTTACTATGATACAATAAAAATTATTAAAAAGAATATAAAGAAAAAATATCTTTTAATATAATTCAAATTCCTTTTAAAATAAGCATGCTCGAAAGATTGTTTTCGATAACAATTCATATTCGAAAGATGGCTTATAAATAAATTCTAGAATAAGAATTCAAAGTACCTCTAATTCTTGATAACAGAATTTAATTATTTTTTAAAGCTTAGTATTTAAAGT
>JAPMOR010017049.1:535309-615218 GCA_026543865.1 Argiope aurantia
ATATATATATATATATATATATATATTCAATATTATCCCTAAAGAGCTTGAGTATATACTAGTAATTATAGCGGTAAAAAAAATATTGTATGAAAGTGTGTTTAAACATTTATTGACATTTAAAAAACTAATTTCTTAAGTTATAAATTGGTATCAAAATGAGTTTGCGGAGAAAATATGCTTCAAAGTTATTGAAAGAAATATTTTGATATTTCGCTTCATTTTTAATTAAAAATAAAACAAGTTTTTGAAGAACCTTGTGTCAGGTTACCTATTCCCCACGAGCACATTGAAGATATGCCGCATGTTGTAGTTCTAGGCCCAATGTTCTGCCTGCAGAGCATTTTGAACAATTTTTTTCATTATACCTTTAGCTATTATATTACTATAAATATCATCATGTTAACAATGATTCCTTAAAATCATTCAATGTACCTCAAATTGCAGTAACGTGTGTTAAGAGAAAGCACCAGCAATCGCCACCCAAGCTCATTGAAGATGATGAACTGCAGAAGAAAGTCATCAACCTTCTTCATCCCCTCCAGGAATCTGTTAATCTTAATAGTGACGTCACACGACAATTCTGAAGATGACGATAAAGCTAGGCAACAGAGAAGCCACGTATCAATAGCTATTCACGTGATGAGAAGAGGGAAAAAGGAGACCCGGCTCAAGTTTCTGAGGGGCCCGCGAAAGGGACTCGCAGATTATTAGGCGGATAAGGATCTTTCAAATTGGAAATGTTTGTGAGAATAATTACTCCACTATCATTCGGGAATATGATTGGAGAAAATTTGGTAAATAATACGCGTCATGAATTATGGAAGATGATGCAAAAGTTTTTTGGAACGGCAGTTTTACTATTGGACTACGATAGAAAAACAATGTGCAAATACTCGAAAAGAAAGATAACATCGTATCTGATATTCATCGTGAAGGCAGAGGACAAAGGTTCCATTTTTCTGAGGAAATCGATGCAAAAGTTAAAGATTTATCGTTGTGGAAAAGGAACATAATCACTTTTAAAATAGCTTTCTTTAAATCAGTGAAATAATTACATGAAGACAACACAAGTGAAGGAAAGCTTTATTGATGATAAATATAGTGATGACAGGGCGATAGATAGTTTTGAAATCTTCCTGTTATATAGTTTTTATCCTTTTCATTTATAGAATGTTATTCTGATAAATAAGTTCCTATTTAAAAATTAGAAGGAAAAACTCAAATTATATAAAATTTTGCGTCACATTCTATAAGAAAATATACGAATTAAAAGTTTAATGGCTAAGAAAATAAAAATCGCAAATACAACTTCACCAATTAAATATGTATATATATTTTAACTTTTTGCAATAAGCATTTCATATTTTAATTTTATAAACAATATAACAACGTATCAAGGTCCCATTGCATCAGTAAGGATTCGACTGTATCACACTTTCAGTTTCAACAAACAAGAGATTCCTCAAAAAATTCTGTACTTTTATTCACGATCATAACTTAATGCCATTTTCTTTATTTATTACTTTTTCGCCTTAAATGGAATTAGTAAATATTCCTTAAACATTGTCAACAAAATTGCGTTTTTCTCAAAGCAAGCAACATTAAATAACATTTAATTAGGCTCGAAAAATATTTTTGTTATTATTATTAACAGTATGAACTATAGTGACCAAATTTTTATATTGTAAAAGCATATTAGTTATCAGTAAAACGCAGTATTTAATTCTTCTTAAAATAGTAATCAAACACTTCTATTTTCTCTATCATAATATTATAAAAGCGGTTGAAATGAAGTTGCTAAACAAAAAGAAACATTTTAAATTAACCACATCTTTGAAATGACAATAAACCGCTCGTTCTGAAACAGTTGAATTTATTTTTATAATCATTGTCTTCACAATAATAAGAATTAACAGATTTGTTTAAATGAAAATTCATAAATTTAATAAAATTTGGATAGAAATTAAGGAAAGATATAAATTAAGTAACGTGAAAAAAAAATCAGTAGTAGCAATTTTTAAGCTATTATAGCATATAGTTTCAGTTGGAAAAAATACTCTAAATAACTCAAAGAATCATTTTTATGTTCTTTGAGTGAATATTGCGAGGAAAATTGTGAAGCATTAAGTTTTATACAGTCCCTAAAATCTATAATTAATGTTTAGTAAAATATTCTTCTCTAATATTTTAAACAAACAAACAAAAAGTTATACTCTTCAGATTCCAAAATTGACCGACTTATGATACTTTGAGTTTTATAATTATAGACCGATCAATGGCTGCCCTAAATGAAATTTACGAGTTGTTGGCCGATCTTCTTCGAAACGATCACTGAAATATTCTAAAAATGTGCAAAATAGTGCAAATTGCAGTAGAATAGTTTCTGTCCACTCAAAACTTCATAACCTATTCAATTTTAGTTGCAGGGGAGTGTAATTTTTTTTTTTTTTTCATTTTTGTTAAACATGCTAATGTATCAAAAATATTTTACAAAGCATGATTAATAGAACTGGGGAACTGTATAAAATTCGCAATTTTTTTAGCAGCACATTTACTTACGAAATAAAATATTATTCTTCATCAAATAAGTTGTTTTAATAAGAAGTGTTTTAATAATAAGATGTTTTAAATAAAAAACAATTTATTTTTTCAATTAGAAATATAATTTACACCTAATAATTTAGAAATCAACTATTGAGTCACAATGGACACTCTGTATGGATTAGAAAGCAAAATGAAAATTTCATTTTTGTCTTTAAAAGTATACTCCGTTCAAGGAATGAATAAGTAATCAACTTTATTAAAAGAGTTTTAAATGAAAATGAACTATGATCATATTACTTATGTTATAAATATTACTTACAATTCAAGTGCATATAAATTCATAACTAATTTAAAATTATTCAGAGAGTTTTGATTTTTTTAAATTCATATTAAAAGATTAAAAATATGACAACCATTTCAGAAAATATCCCAAATCGAGTACGGTAATCTTTTTCTTTTAAAAAAAAAAGTAGGTACTCGTGAATATTTCATGTCCACTTCACACTTGACTTGGAAAATCGTTGGACTATTAACACCACCTGCAACTTTCCAAAATAGCGGACAATAAATCATCCAATTGACTATTCCGGTCTAATGCATATGCAAGAAGCTTCACTGATGCTCATTATTCAGGGTGTTCCGGACATTATACATTTAGACATTACCGAAAAGAAATTGCGTCAAATATCAATTCCGTAATATGGTAGTTAAATATACTTGACTTAGGTAATTATGTAGATATTGCTTCTTCTTCTTTTATATATTTAATATATTCAACTCCGAATTCTGCTCGGCGAAAATTACTGTTTTCAACCATCAGTTTAAACAGGCATTAGATATCAATACTTCGGCATGTTAAATGTATAGATATTTCAAAGAATGTTTGAAATTAACATTAACGAAAGCTAAACATGTTAAGAAAACGCAAACGAACCCTCTATCCATAACTAGTAAAGCTGAATTATAAAAATGAAACACATATGTAAACATGATAAATATAAATATCATTGATATTTAAAATTGAAATACTCTTTGATAGTTGTTATGTCATTTGCGAAGTTTTAATAGTTACAAGGAAAAAACAAACAAACAAAAAAACAAGCAGCTATAAATTTGCAAACATTTTAAGCATAATAGACAAATAATTTTTAATGAGAATATATTATAAAAATAGATTTTGAATCAAAAAATTATAATCTTGTTTTGCAACAGTAATAATTCTTCGCAAAAAAGTCATGACAAATATCATTGGTGCTAAAAGCTCTTGAATAAAATTAGGAGGATAATTAAAGGATAATTAAAATCTTACAAAACAATAAATTAGAAATTACTGTTAATAAAACTCCCGACTATATAACTGTAATATAATTTTAACGTTATAATATCATAAATGCCAAATATTATAAAAGTTAGAGAATCGAAAACCTGGATTAAGTCGACATTTCGAAAAACGCCTCACCCGATTAAATCAAGATATTATAACGTCGCAGAACATCTTTAACTATAGCAACACTTTATAAAATTAGGCAGCTGCCTAATTTTTACGATATAATTTATAAATCTATAACAAAGGTTGTTTGGACTGTAAAGGAATGAACATTCCCGTATTAAAACTGATTGATTTAAATTTAATTATAATTACACGAGGCTACACACATTTTGTTACTGGGGAGTTTTTTTCTGATGCAAAATGTATTTAGATATTGAAAACAATCATGATTTTTATTTTTTGACTATCAGCTCTTACTTGTAAGATATGACATTAGCGTTCTTTAAATTAACACATTAAACTTTTTTCAACAAGGTTGTCAGCGGAAATGTCTTAATTGATGTGCTAAGTTTATGAGTATTAAATTTTTTTTAAAAGCTTTCCCTTAGTAAATATTGCAAAACATTTTAACTAACTGAAAAAATATGCAATGCTCTTGTTAACCAACAATTTTTTAATCAAAAAGTAAGAATTGGAGGGGAAAAAAAAAAAAAACCCTAATAAAAGGAATAGCTATTTTGTTCGACTCCGAACGCTACTTTTGCTTGACGTTCTTTAGTGGATTTAGTTTACACATTCATTTTTGCAGATTTCAACAGCAATTTGCCATTATTTCTCATTTGACCAATTGCGTAATGCCTTGGTTAAACCTTTATCTACATTCGTTCACTAATATTGCGAATATTTTCAGAATAACAACCTGAATAGCTGTGACAGTGATGAATATCGTTATATACAGACGAGCTTTCTGAAGCTGTTAAAATTACTATTAACTGAATCAAAACAATATTCATTTTTATGATGCCAAAAAGTTCTAGACAGCGAGGACAAATTCCCGCTTTTCATTCTGCCACATTCGAGAAATCTACGAAATGAAAATAGTTTATAAATTCCAGGGTCATTTTTTTATATTTATTCCACGATTTTTTTTTTTTTTTTTGTACCTAAGTAAGCAAATCAAGGGCTACTTTGATTAAGCACTTTCATAAAACTATTTTATCAACCTGACACTCAAGCACTCATTTTATCGCAAATAAGATTCCCTTTTCTTACTTAATGGTATTATTTAGTTCTATTATCCCGTAAGTAATAAAAGCAAGAATTTTCATATTATTCGCCTTATCTGACTAAGGAGATAGTTAAACATTTTCTACTACAACTATTATATCATATAGCTTTGTTTTTTATATCGCAGGATTTTCTATGTTAGGACAAATATTATTATAAGTTACTTTTTAAAGTTTTAAGCATTTTGTAATTTAGTTGCACCAAATCTCAAAAAGTAGAACTGATGGATAAAAACTGTTTCGTATTTAGAATCAACACATCAAATATAGTAAAAACCAGTCGAAAAATTCCAAGTATCAAGCAAATAAACGAATAACAAAAACTTTATCTTTATTAATCTATTTTGTTTTTATAAATAAGTAATTCCTTTCTTTGCAATCACAATACAATAGAGAACAGATTGCAACCAAGGGAAGGAAAAACATTTTTAAATTATGAGTCATTACATTAGATAAATGTGATATAAGCGATGCCGAAGAAATAAACACTTCATTAAATCAGAGAATGCCATTAGCCGAAATTCTTATTCTTTGGCTCACAGAAGGTTACTATCTTCTAAACAAAACTCCCGAGAGCGTTTAGCGTGAGACCCTCTTTCATCAACAAAGATATTCAACTTTTAATTACCTGACTTCACATCCTGATGCGTTTACATCTCATAAGAGGTCAATTACCAAAATATTCATCTATAATGCATGCATGCATGCATCATGTAAATTCTATACCCCGCCGGAGGGAAGAGATAAAAAATTGTTTACTCGTAAACAAATCATTAGAATTCAGCTTGCGCACGCTTGAGTTCCTTTCTCCCTGCAAAATGATCGTTGGAGCTTGTTTACGGCATGAATGAAATGTCCTCGTCTTAACCCTTCGTTCCCGCCAAAAGAGTGGCGTACCCACCTTATGATTTTCCGTGACAGTGACACTCATCAATGCCCCGTACCGTAGCATGCAAGTTTTATTATTACTTTTCCTAACAGATTACCATACTGGAAAACACATTAAAACCAGACATGCATAGACGCAGCTGAAGTTTGCACCGTCCTCAGCAGAAGGGGTGGTGAAAGGAAGGAGGCTGGAACAGGGGAAGAATGAAGATAAAAGACACGCTCAGCTGCACTTGGAAGTCATTGCTCGAAACAAAGTATGCATATGTATGTAGATGCGGTCAGTTTGTTGTGTGATGTATGCACATGCCAGGTCCTCAAAAAGTGGTTTCCGGTGCATCTAAGTCTTTAAAAGTGAGCTTCAGCGGGTTGAATTCTGCCCGTATTAAATATGCAGATGTAGTTTATTTATTTATTATTTTTATCTTTATGATTTGTGTGGTATTTACTTCTGCACGAAGAGGAATTTAAAATGTCGTTGGTCTAAAACATTTGGATGTTAGAGATACAGCATTTCTTCTAATGAATATAAACGACTTTATATAATATTCTTACATTATCAAAACATTTAATCATAAAACAGATTTCCAGAGGTTCCATATAGAATTAATATTCATCAATTTGTTATATTTCGTAAAGAAAATTTTACCGTACAATAAAAAGTATGATATGATATAAAAATGTATCAATGCTAAAATTATCGTCTACAAAGATAATTAGGTTGATGTTAGGAATGATTTATTTGAATAGACTTAGCTAAGAAATGAAATAGGAAAGAAATAACAATAATGCAAATTTGAGGGCAATAAGAATGAAAAAAAAGAAAAAAAGCAAATTTGAAAGTAACGAAAAAATTTTAATATAATTACAAGAAAATAATAATCAACTCAGAAGTTTACCCACTAAATATTCATAATATCAGAAAAAAATTGTTTCATCAGTTAAAAATTTTGCACAGATTTTTTTCTCCAAAAATCGTAAAATTTTTATTTTATAATTCATATATAAATAAAAAAAATGCAGAATTGTTTGGGTTATTATTTTTATTATATAATCAATGCTTTATAGGGAAATTTATATCATAAACAATGTTGCCAAAAACAGTATCAATAGAACTGCTCTACCTAATTTTTCGTAGACATTTTTTTAAAAGCCAGAAATCACATAAATAAAACGAAATTACACAAAATTAAAAGGAGGAGGAAAAAGGAAAGATCCTAGTTTCTAGTTTAAATTATATTTTATATATATATTCTTTTCTCTTGAGCGGCCACGAACATGGGGTAGGTGAAGGAAGGGGGAATGGCAGAAGGATTCAAGGAATAGAGGGAGAGATCAATAATTTGTTTGTGGATTTAAGTGTGGCCAGTGTGGTTCTCGTTAAAACACAAGTTGCCGGTTTGAAGGTAGAAATCCGAACACGCGGGGACAAGAATTGAAGCTGGAGGCGGAGGCGAGGAGGGGGAGAGGAACGGACGCAAAAAGAAGGACTCGTTTCTTCTCTACAGAGGTATAAAAAAGCAAAAAATCTGAAATCGAAAAATAAGTACATCTGAGAGAGGAAGTTGAGAAGCCAAGGGTACAGCAAGGTACCGAAAGAATAGGCGAGGTATCCATGGTAACAAAGGGGAAGAGAGGAGGTAAAGTTTTGTGTATATATATATTTCAGTCCATATAGGCTATGCGTCCTTTTCCTATCCCCCTCCCTCCAGTAGAAACTACAGAAACTCTAATCCAAGAGAAATGACCAGACGGTTTGTTTCCTTAGCTGCTTGGTGAATGGACAGGGGTGATTTAGTCACCGGGGCCTTCAAATCTACAGAGGTAGGTATCCATGGAAACGACACTCGCATCCTTCTCTTACATTCTATGCTTTTTAGAGAAGGAAGTGGTAGGGGGAGGATGCGACAGAACAACGTTTGCCTTCCCCACCCCTAGATGGCAGATGGGCGGGAAAAATACCACAGATTGGTATGTTGGGAATTAAAATCGCGCTTTCTCTACGTACACCTGCGCTTCTCCGAAGGATACGTCAAGTCAGATGGGGCACGAGAATGGCGAGATACAAGGTTATTAAAAAGCGCAATAGAAAGTTATTATTCAGAAATAAAAATACCAAAGCAATAGGGAAGGGAAGAAAAAACAGACATTTATTTTCATAAATGAACATTCATATGCCTTGAAATTTCTTATAATACTTTGATATTTTTTAGAGGTTGCCAACACAATTCTACGTGATAAAAAAGGGGGGAAATTTATAAAATAAAGCACGTATTAAGTGAAATTGCCAATAGCATTTTTTAAAAGAAAAAGAAAGGTTTTAATAAGTAATCTAATTTCATGATATTATATATATATATATTAGAGAGATAAATCATCATTTATAAAAACGCTAAAGGTAAGATTCAAAGAATATACTTTATCTTTCTCTCTCATTTCTTTTAATTAAAATTACGGATTAATCGGTTTTAGATAAATTGTAAGTTTATTAAAAATTAAATTTTAATTAAAACAATAAGAAACTAAATATAAATGCTTAAATACCAAAGAGTGGAGGTATTTTCAAAAAACTTTCAAATATAGTTACAGAGAAATCTTCGCCATTAAAAAAACTACAATGAGGAAACGAATTGCATTATCCTGCAGTCAAAAATTGCTATTTGACGTTATCCTCTTACAAGTAAATCCTACGTTATGTCCCTTCAAACGGAATCCAAAGATCCAAAAAGCGAGTGGGGGAAAAAAAGAACTATTTCAATTTTTTTTTCGCTTTTTTTCCCCCCTTTTCTTTCTTATTACTACTATTATCGGCAGTCGAAATCTCCGTTCTTTTAAGCAATTTTTTTCCCCTCCGCATCCAGCATTGTTTCTCAATCCCCCCGGCACAGCTCCATCGGAGAAAAGGGAGGGGGTGGAGAGCGCTGCCCAGTGGGCGAAGGAAGGGGAGAGTGTATAGAATAAAAAATAATAATAAAATAAGAAAGGAAAAAAGAGAGAGAATGAAAAAGTAAGGAAAGGTAGTAAGAGATTATAGAAGGGGAAAAGCAGGGGAAGTGTACCAGGTTGCCTAGCGAAAGGTATATCCGAAACACACCGGATTATACTTCGCTATCATCCCTATGTCCGCCCGGGCAGTATGCAGCCTTGAGAGCCGGCTTTTAGCAATGCACGAATGATCAAAAGCGCAACGGATGGCATAATATGGCAGAAGAGAGAAAGGAGCAGAAAGAAAAAAAAAGAAGAAAGAAATGGTCATTCGAGGACAAAAGTTTTAGATTATTCCTATCGGAATACGGAGAAGGAACAGTGAAGAATTGCATGCATTTCACCTGAAGGAAAGAGAAATGTTTGACTCGCAGAGCTGAAATAAAGGAAAGGGGAAAATCCAAATATTTGATCACAGAAACAGCTACTGGAGCATGAAACAGAGTTACGAAAAGAAATGGTGGCTTCATATCGAATGCACCGAATTTCATTCAAACCGATCAGTTGATAAAAACGCATTCGAAGAACAGCAACTCAGATTCCATCATTTGACTTCGGAATTACGGATGCGAAAGACTGCATGAACGGCTAGGCAAGAAATTTAAAACTCACGTACAAATTCAGTGGAACAGAAAATGCATTTCCTAAAAGTAGAGGTAAAATCTCACGAGCCACTACAGTATATGAAGATTCTAATATGAATCAATATAAACTTGTTTTATTTATTGTAAATAAATTGTTATAATTTTGTCTAACTCTTTTCACATTACATGTTCCATGGTACACATACTAATTGTAAACCTTAAATCTAGTTCAGAAAAAGTGTAAATGATTCAAATTGTAGAATACTTTCTTACAGTAGAATTCATTTAGAGTATTTTCATCCAATAATCTGATACAATTTACATGTTTTGTGGAAAATAGAAAACTAAGACAGACAAAAAAAGAAGGGGGGGGGGAATTCGGCAGTAAGCTTAAAATTTTAGAAATTTTAATTGCATCTCTGAATAGTTTCAATAAACGGCAAAACACGCTTAGACAAAAGCAATTAAATTCATGCATAAACGGCTAACATAATATATTTGCTCAAACCAGAAAATTTACTTAATTTTAAAATTGCATTTCAGACAAAAGTCATAAAATTTAGAGATGCTTTGAATAATATTTGTAAAAAGAAGGGAGGGGAGGACCTTTTTCATGAAAACGAATTTCAAAGCTTGTATATAATATAAAATTTTAAATTAGGTGTGGGAGTAGTTATTGTCATGAATGAAGCACATAATTTCTTTCTTCACGCTACATGAAATGAAATGTCTTAGTACTGTTATGGATATAGCTTCTTTCGTTTTTAATTTCTTATCACTATTAAAGACTTTTGAAAAAAACAAAAGTGCTATGTTCAAATAAAAAAAAAACATGAAGATGGAATTACATTGCATTTATAGAATTAATTTTTAACTTACACACTTCAAATTTTCTGGATGAATGAAATGCCACGGTCATTAAACAAATAAACAACAGCAATAAAAAACAACTGAAAATCAACTCCAAAATTAAGCAAAAACAATGCGTATTGTAACTAATTAAGTTTTCAATGTATCTTGGCAGATAATTTTGCTTGAAAAAAAAAGCATTTTAAAATCCCAACGAAATAACCATACATAAAACAAAATATTTAACATTAAAGATACTTAAACAATAAAGAAAAAAATGCTTTCTATTAAAAAAAATTGCAAGGTGTTACTTATTTCATTTACTTTTTCGCTTGCAGAAAATAGTAAAGTTTATTTAAAATATATTAATTACAATGACAACATTATTTCAGAAATGCGTCACTTCGAAATCAGTTTTGTAAGAATAGAAATTATATTTCTGAAAGTTAATTCAAAAGAAGAAGAAGGGGGAAAAAAAAAAGGCAGATGTATGACATAATAATCTGATGGACTCTCGAATATTCTAAATTAAAACGAAAGCGTTAGCTCATGTTAGACAAGACTATTTATCGCCCTGCAAAAGAACAAGCTGCATTTTTTTTTTTTTTTGCGAGTTATACGAATTTATGATAGCATTTTCACGAAAAGCCATCATATTAATTCAACAATTACAATTATAACAGAAGCAAATATCCCCCCCCAAAAAAAGTCCAAGAAATAAAATTTGACTTAAAACAGGAATAAATATAAGCGTAAGGCTTTACATAGAATCTAAGTAGACATACATATATTTAAAACATAAAAATAGCAGAATAAGTGAAAGCAAATAAAAAAAAAATTAACAACTAAAATCATTAATTAACATTTTAAATTAGGGGATATAATCATTCTTCAAATATAATCACACTGATTAGTCATAACGGTGGATATAATTAAATAAAATATCCCTTTAAAATCATTCCTATTTACTTTCCTGATTTCTCTTCATCATGTTCTTTATTGACTGTAATTTGCAATTCGATATTGCATTGTACAATTTTTATGTTTCACGCATACTTAGCAGAAAAAATAAACAATGAAATATACTAATTACATAATTTAAAAACTTAATCGGGAGTATGATTTATGTAATATAACACTAGACTAATAATTCAAAGAGCAAATGACACATTAAACCTCATTTCAGCATAGCAAGACAAAAAATTTTAAATAAGAAGTTACTGAACTAGTTAAAAAAATAACTTCATGTCAGTTACAAAAAAAAAAAAAAAAAAAAAAAAATTCAAATTCCATGCTAAAAGTCAGACCTCTCTTTATTGCCAAAACGGTCAGCTAAACACAGCACTTGAAATTTATGACAAAAATAGACTGGCGGGGTGGGTTGTAAATAACTATTTCTTCGAAACCATTTCCAAGTTGAAAGACCTTGACCCTTCGGAAAACGACTCCTCTCCCGAAAACATCCCCCGAAAAGTCATCATTAATCAAGGAGTCGAATTTGCCTTTCCCTCGCTCTGGCAGGTAAAATGCAAATGTAGGAGGGCTTCTTGGCTACCCTAATGGCCCGAGGGCAGTACCACGGTATTTCCTTTCCTATGACCAAACATTCTTTCAGTCAAGAATATTTACATGCACCCGCATAATTCAAACTTGTTTACGGTGTTATTATGCTACGCTGGCACTCCTAGAATTGAACTGCGGACGTTTTGATGGTGCTGGGAAATTAAGAGATTTTTCAATAATTCATTGGTGTCATTAGAAGTAAGTGGAAGTTAAATACTATTAACAAGTTCTTGCAAGTAAAAAAAAAAATCCCGATAACCTGATCTGCTTCTGTCCCAAGTAATTATCAATGCTGTTCGCTTTCAAAATTGCTTAACAATAAATAATATACTTTCAATATAGCCAATATATTAGTTCAAATTTTGAATTGCTAAGATGAAAGAAACCAAAGAGAAAAGGATAAGGAAACGGCAAAAAATAAAAATGCTATGCGATGAGGATTTTATGAAGTACGTTCAAGTTAAATAAACATAATCAGGGTATAATGTTGTGCAATAGTGATTAACAAACGTGATGCATTAGATGATGCATCTTCTGAGTGAAAAGTTTGTAACTCAGTTTTTGTAGGTTTAATTCAAATTCTCAATCGAATAATCATAATTTATAAAGAAGGCACAAGAAGCAATTCAGTAAATAAAAATAAAAGCTGAAAAACATTTATTTAAAAACTGTAGAGTGTTCACCTTGAACAATAAAGTTGAATTTAAAATGCTGAAAAAAAGCTTGCTCCTTTATAAATATAAAAATTCAGAACGATTTGGAAGAGAATAATAATTTATTAAAACAATTTTTTGAGCGGATGAAATCGAAATTTGTAGAAGAAAAAACACACTACGCATTCTCATTGAAATAATTCTCAATCATCAAAATACCTCATTTTTCAAATAAATAATATAAAAGTCGATGGTAACAAATCGAAATCAGAGAAGTTCCTCTGTAGAACTGATCTAAGAATAGAATTGAATTTAGTTATTTATTCAGTGAATTCGAAGGTTATTCAGCGATTTTACTCAATTGAGAATAGGGATGAAGAAAATTCTATCCAGTAATATAGTTCCAATCCAAGTAATGGATTTTAAGTCTTTGTGCGAGAGCATACTTTTCTCGAACTTCATTTTCAAAGAAAAAAAAATTAACTTTTGTTCCTACTTTTCAACGCTAAGGATAAAAAGGAAGAAAAATATGGATGAATTTCATCCACTTTTCTTCGAAATTCGAAGAGGTTGAAATGAAAAAAAGAAGTAATGTTGTAAAATATTGCAAAGACAATTTCAGAAAGAAAAATACGCACTCCACTTTTAAACATCCAACTAGGTTAGGAAATGACTTACATCTCTCGAAATATAGATTCAGAAGTTCGTCCGCATCTCGGATTAATAAATATTTATTTCGCCAATAACGGTGAGCTATCTGTATAAGAAGGAAATTGAATAAGATTCTCATAAATGTGTAGAAAGCGAGAAAACATTCATCATACACATCAATTTCATGTATTATGAGCAAGGAAGTAAAATCAACTCCAAATTTATACTTCGATAACCAAGGCGAATCCAGAAATTTTGCCCTCATTTGATTTTCAAATAGATAAGAAATAAAGACAAAAAAGAAGCGAATTTCAGTTTTGAAAGAATATTTAACCCTACATTTTACATCGCGTAAAAAGTTTTCTTAAAAAAATGTTAACGTTATTTTATTTTTTTAATTAAAAATTTTAATGCAAAAAAAAAAAAGAAAGAAAGAAAGAAAGGGAGAAAAAAATGAAAATCCGAATATCACAGATTTGATAAGTCAGTCTAAATAAAGAATAAATATCGAAAAAAAAATGCATATTTAAATTAAATTTTTAAAAAATTAAATTGGGATAGAAACAGTTCATTTCAGTATTACTTATAAAAGAAAGAAGAAAAGGAATAGTAATAATAAAAGTTAATTTCTCACAACGAACTTGTCAATTGTACTTTTAAAAATATGCACAAAGCATGAATTTCGAAATGGACTGAGATGATTCTTCTTCATAAAATCAGTATTTATAAATCTTATTTTCATGATGACAGAAAACTAAAATTAAGCCATGTCTTTGGATGGATGGCATGACCATATGGATAAATATAAGCTGTTTATAAATGAAGAAAATCTCTTCTTTCCTCCTTACAATGAAACAAAGAAAAGATTTTTACTGTAGTTTTAATATAATTTATGGTATTGAATTAATTTTTTTTTAAAATTGTAAATAAAACTCCAGTTTATGTATTGTTCAAATTTAATAATTTAACTATTATTCAAGAAAAGTAATACTCAATAATTCAATACATGGATTAGAAACAATTTATATGAGATTCCCGTATAAAATGGTTAAAATTGTGCGCTGTATAAACTCGCATTATTCGAAATCTCGTTAAATGGGAAATTTATTCATACAGCAGTTTAATGTAAATACATTTGCAGTACCACATGAAGTCTTTCAAACAACCCCGTCTTTTCTTTTACCACATCATATTATGAGAGTCTACATTATTTCACAAAATAACTTAAATAAAAAATAAATAATTTGGCTATATTGTAATTTTGTTAAATCTATCAAAGAAGATTTTCAAACGCATTTCAAGAAAGAAGGGTTTCAAATAAATTTCTATTTGATTTAACATGAGCTTAATCATAAAAAGAGGACAATACATTATGTAACTATTCGAAAAGAGGCTAATAAAATTAATTACCATATCGGAACTAATCCGGAAAGGGAACTGTATACCGTTTCATTCTGAAAGAAAGTCGAACGTCGAAAGAAAGCCGGTACCCATTAGGCGGCATTTTGACATTTTCAAGTTGCCGAGAAGATCTATCGGCTCGGGATCAAAGGTTACTGATTTCCGAGCTCCTGAAATATCTTCCAGTTCAAACTACGATTTGTCTGGAAAGAAGAGAAAGATTGCAACACAAGAAGAAGAAACAGAAATGGAGAAGGCAAAGAAGGAATATTCACGAGGGACACGCTTTAAAATAAAGATAAGGCTGGAAAAAGTTGTTTCTAAACGAGGTACCAAATGTAATCGAGCAAACTCAACGTGCTCTTAACGAGACGTCCATCCAGAGATAAGGAAGAACTCCATTCCCCTTACCGCTATTTCTTTTTATTTGGAATAAAATAATATATTTAAAAAAAACTAATAGAATCGTAAGATTTTTCGAAACTATTTGCATAATAGCAATATATAAAATTGTAGAAGTAGGTGGGATTGTAAAAAATTCGGAATTTATACAAAATACTTTTAGATAAAAATTAAAATTTAATGAAATCGATGGACGTTTTAAAATTCTTTACCCATACCAGAATATGCTATATAAATTATGAATTTAATATTCATTTGGAAGTTCATTAAAATTACCAATAAATTAAAAGATGTGATCATAAAATGTAATTTTAAAAGGGAAGCGCACTGCAGATATTTTATGGGTACTAAACATGCACTTTTATTAAAAAAGATTTTTTTCCTGGAATTTCTAATTTAAAACAAATATAAAAATCGCTTTTTTAGTCTCCCCTATCACTTTTTTTATTTATTGAAATAATTTTTATGCTATACTGATCAGTTAAATTCGCAAGATAAAATTCTTTTGACATTTAAGCTCGTGTTTATTTAAATAATAAATTCACGGAAAACATAGTAAAATAATTCTTTTAAGATTTTATAATTAACATACTCAATATTTTAAAATTTTAATAATTCCTGCCCAAACTTCAGTATTACAATATACTGATTTTAATACAGAATTTAAAAAAAAAAAACGCTTAAGAAATTAGGTATTTCCCCGATGAGGGTATAAAATCTCAAATTTAATAAAGAATACAGAACAATTTGATAATTTCAGCACAGCGAAAGTTTAAATCTCTTTCAGCATGAAATTACAACAAATAAAACTATCTTACAAAAATATTTGCCAAATTTTATGATAACCGCATTACATTTTTTTTAACTAGACCAGATTTTAAAAAAAAAAATCTCTATTCAGCATAAAGCTACAACAAACAAAATTACTTCATAAATTTGTCAAATTTTGTGACAACCACTTTACATTTTTTTAAAAACTAGACCAGATTTTTCAATATATTGCACTGTTATAATTCTGGTAGCACAATTTTTACACAAAAGATTTAAATTGAATGTTCAAATTCAATAGAAAATGGCAATCTTTAAAAAATTTACTTTTATATTTATTCTTCACATACTTTTTTGTCTGTTGTTGGTTAATCTCTTACAATGGCGTCTATAGCAATGGGCTTAGTAATGAAACACACCGTATATATTATTAGATTATTACAAATACAATTAAATAAATTTAAAATATTTTATTCCTTGATAAAAAAAAATGCTTCATTTAGGATGCACTTATTAATCAGAAAAAGCTTTAATGTTGGCACATACATTTTTAATCTAATTTATACAAAATTAAATATATATATATATATATATGATAACCTTTGCACAAGCCTCCTTATTAAAAAATCTTCAAGTTAACGTTGTAATAACGTAAAAATGTTATTGCAGTGAAGAGAAAAGATTAAATTTTAAATTTCAGAAATGGATAGTAATAAAGCAGAAGAGAAAAACTGTCTTTCCTTTAAGAAGTATATGACTGAACAAATTTTTTAACAAGGGGAAAAAAAATAACCCACGGAGTACAGGGGTAGTAAGAATAGCAGCAGATTAGTTTCGATTAAGGAAGTTTTCACAGAAATTAGTAAGAAAGGAGATTGGATGAACCTCACGGGAATATAGAAGCAGGCAACACAAATAGGAAGAGGGAAATAAAGAAAAAAAAAAAAAAAAAAACGAAACCCCCCCAACAAACCGGAAAAAAAGGCAAAGAAATCAACTCTTTCACAAGAATCAAGGGAAGGGCAAGAGAGAAGGGGAATCTTTATTGACAAGTTAGTCTGAATGGTTTCTAATTTTCTTCTTCCGGATAAATACCTAGGATATGTAAACCGAAAGAGATAAGAAAAAAAAAAAGTCAAGAAACTGATAGAATAGTCTGAAATAACCAATCTGCAGTTCAATAAGCTAGGGTTCGCTGCTAGGGATCGGACGATGGTCCTCGACTCTGCAAGTGAGACACAATGGCCAAATGAAAGAAGTACATACAAGAAAGGAAGAAGGGGGAAAAAAAAGAAAGAAACAAGAGACAGAAAGGAGGAAAAGTGTTAGTTGGGGGAAGGCAGAGGATTTTCGTTTCTCGCTCTGTTTTGTTTCATGAAATACGTTTCCGATCTTCCGTCGGACCAGTGGCACAGAAAATTTCGCCGAGGTGATCGATACCAATTTTGAAGCTGCTGTACACCAACAATTGTCAGACTTCCTGAAAACCCACCTCTAACCGGTCTCTTCCCCCATTTCATTCTTGTTTCCTCTCCCCCCTACACAACAACCATTCTCCAAACAACTACTCAGAAGTAAAACATAAGAAAATAAAGAGAAGGTTAAGAGGGAAAAGAGAGAGAGATGGAGAGAGAAAGAAAAAAAGTTTTCTATCTTAGTTATAAGAAGCGGCTGCCTAACAGTTACAAGGCGTGTGACACGTGAAGTTTTCTCAGCAGCGGGCCGAGTATTGTCCATTAGGCACAATCATCGTGTTTCTGAAGAACATACAACAGGGCGCCGCCCAGAAGCGACTTGCAACCGCCTATTATTGGAATTACCTATTTGCCGAAAATAAACGGATAGGTAGAGATAAAATAATTCACTGGTGAGAAATGACTTCAAGAAAATGCTCTTAGCAAAAATAGTATTCCGAGGGCGTCAGTGTTTATTCTTTTTCGATATGTATTATTACTGCGTTCCTCCGCCTCTGAACGGAACACAGACGCATTTCATACATTTCAAATGCACCTTTTGTGACGCGGAATTGTTTTATTTGATAATTGAAAGACTAAAAGTCAAGAAAAAATTTAGAGAAAGAAATTACAAAAAATAATTTTATTTAGTGAGAAATCAAAATGGCTGTCAATCATCATGCACAAAAGTTTTTTAAATGAATATCAATATTCTTTTATAAACATTTAAATTTTAAAATTTTAATGTTTCATTTCTAAACCATCCAACCTTGAGTCAATTTTGTGAATTGTCGGTAAGAATTTTATCATACTGCATAATAAAATCAATACTGACATATAATAACCCAGAACAGAATTTTTTAAAATTAATTTTTGTCATAAAAATAATAAATTCAAACTTTGTACAATATCATGAGTTGTGATTCGGCCAATCAGTAAAGAATACAAGATTCCAGTAAGTTTTACCTGGAAAGAAACGCTGGTAAAAATACTGACTTCTTTATGTTTAATAACTTGTGATCTGAAGAATGATTAATCACATCTTTAAAAATTTCTAACTCCGAAAAACTTTAAATATGTGTGATGTTACCTCATTAATTTAAAGAAAGAATAATGAATACTTTATACACAGCTATATTTTTCGGTTTAAATAAACTACAATGAAATGGATTAAAAAAACTTTTACATAGTACAGGAATCGAATATAAGGCTCAGCATAATATAACAAAAGTACAACGAACTGCTTTAAATCTGCACCAAACACGCTAAGAATTTAATTTTAAAATGAATCATATTTCTGAAAATTTTATATCGATCAAGTATTTACGGTTTTAAGAAAAAATATTTTTATACAGATTATTAGTAATAACATCGTTTCAAACAAAAAATAATTGAAACGCTTTTGAAATTATATTAAATCAACATTTAATTTAATTTGTTATATGGTTAAAATAAATGAGATTTAGTCATTCTAAATAAAGTTTTTTCCCCCCAAAAGAAACCTTATAAGTTTTTATATTATTCAGCATTTCCTGCCTTCCCCTTTTGAACAATATTTTAAAATTTGTTTGGTCACGTCTAAGGAAATTTCATTCCAGTAGGCACTTTTTACTTCGATAGCAAGGAAGGAAAAACTTTTGAATGTTTACAATACTTTTTGATGACCAGCAGATGATTCTATAACGGAAATTCGAATTCACCAGGGAATCAAAAAGTACTGCATAAGTAGGCTTGCTTTTCAAAAATATTCAAGAGCGAAAGGAACATTATATATTGATAGAGTATGCTAAAAATTTGTATTTGTTTTTTATTCTTATTTTTCATTCTACGCTTGCACAAAAAAAAAAAAAAAAAAAATCTGAATAAATATCAAATTTTCATAGCACTTCATTGAATGCAAGCTTTTTATTTAGGTATTCTGGATACCGTGTTTGCCAAATCAAATGTGCCGATGGTTATGCTATTCATCTGAGTGATCCGAGAAAATTGCTTTTGCCCGATTCTTATAAACGGATATATAAGTCTCTTTTTTTTTTTCTTCCTTTCTTTCAGATGTTCCCGATTTGAACGTATAAATAAGAAGAATCGGAAGGCATTGCTATTCAGGCAACGTAGGCCAGAAAGAGGATTTTGAAATATATAAGAATATATTATATTTTCTGCTTTCAATTTGTTTACATTCAAAGGAGGTGGTAAATATATCGCGGGAGGCCAGAAAAAAGGCACGAAAACAAAATTTGCCATTCGAATATAATCTTTTATTCCAAACAAAATTCCGACTGAGAAAAAAGGAAATGCTCATAGAAAATGTGAATGGGCAAAGAAATGGAGTGAGAATTCAGTTTTTCCCTTTCTAGCGATGATAAAACTTTTGTTGATATAACCAGATGCAAAACACAGAAAACAGAACGAAAAAGAAGATAATATTATTCTATGAAACAAAAAATAAAATAAACAACAAAAGTCCGCTAAAGTAATTCCAGTTTTTTTTTAGATCTGAATAAAATATTTCTGTAGTTCGAATAAAGCCTTCTTTACATAAAACAAAAAAAAACGATTAACACTTCATTCATCAAATTAAAAAGAGAGAGAGACGCATCACATTTTTTTCTTTATATGTATATAAGGAAGAAGCGAATAATTCTTTTTAAGAGGAATTCCTTTTTCCATTAAATAAATAAATAATAGAACATGGGCTTGCAAATTTCAAATGAGTCACAAATTTCATCTGAAACAGTCATTAGATAAAAATTATTATACATATTTTCGAAATTAATATTAATGAAACTCTGACAATCACTTTTTGAAGAAATTTTAATAGATCGATCATGAAATCTCATGTTTATCTTCAAAACTACAGAATATTTAAAATAATAAATAATTGATAATTTTTCAATTTAATGAATTAGTTACTGTTTAAACTGATGGAACTAAATTAGTGAAATTTAAATTAATTATTAATAAATTCATTAATGAAATTAAAATGAACTAAAATAGCAATATAATTATTTCCACTGAAGATTATCAAATATAATCGCTCTCATAAACATACTAAAATAATGTCACATTCATTAAAAAAAATCTTTCTATGATTTTAAATTCTTTTAAACAAATACATTAAATATTGAAATCTATATTGCAAAAACAAATTTTAAACTACACTAATAACAATAAAAGGAAGAAATTTAACATTTCAATTCAAATAAATAGAGCATTGCCTTAATATGAATACATTGTATAAAATTTCCTATAATTTAATCTGTAAAAAATAATAAAAATAGCATATGTAAAATAATGTGTATGGTGGCACACTTTACATTTAATACATGAAGTATTACACTAAGAAATCAGAAAGTCCATGCAGTTGCTGGAGTTATATAATCTTACAGAAGACACATTAACATTAAGCAACTATTCTTCCTAGCCAACAGAAAGAAAACTTTCAGAATTGCTTAAAAGAGAAAGAGGAGGGGAAAATATGGCAACCCGTATTTTAGAATTTTAAGCGGAATAATTTTAGGTTAAGAAGATTTCGGCTACTAGTATATGAATTGTAAAGAACCCAAAAATATGAGTTAAGAGAAAGATGGATGAAAGAGGAAATAGGGCATAGGGAACTGAACTATGGACGGGAGCGTACACAATTTTCATTATGATGTGGGTTTCAGAATATTCAATAAGAAATGAAAGGTTAATATACTTCAGACCTTTCAGGCATACTAACGAATGGAACAGTATACTTAAAAGTTTATGTTTTAAAAACAGATTAATATTTTACAATACGACAATATTTAGCAAATTTCCTCTTTATATATATCAATAATAATAAAAATACTAATTTCGCTTGCTTTTAGCCCTTACTATAAGAAAGAAATCAATCATCAAAATTTTAAGAGACAAAATAATCAAAATTTTATATCTTTCTATATATCAAGAAAAATAATAAGAAAAGTTTAAAATTTTGGAGCGAAAATGCAGGGTACTGAAAAAACAAAAATATGTGCAAATAATATCTTTCTAAAGCGATGAAATATGTTACGAACCCAATCAGTGAAAACTTTTATTATTAAAAATTTTAAATACCCATTCACAAAAAAAGACATATGAATTGAAATAATCTCAAAAACTTAACTTATGTTCTTTTTCAGAGGTTCAATATTACAAAATGAATACTTTTAATTAAAAATTTTAAAGCAGAGAATCCTTTATCATATAATTAACAAAAGGTAATGCCAATAATCTTTTCTAGAAGATAAATTGTATAGTAGAATGAAAAAGAAGGAAAAAAAAAAATCACCTTCGGGTCAATTTTTAATGTGATACTAGGCCTGTTTAAAACGCACACTTTCAAACAGAAACAAATAAATAATACACGTCAAACATTTGCAATGGTAAAAAATATTCGAATGCTACATCGTTCTTAGTTATTTATTTTATCTTAACGATGTGGAAGTCCGAGCAGAATGCCTGTCCACTCAGGATAAACCGCAGTTCAACAGGAAATGCCGATGCGAAGCTGTCGAGTGTTCTTTTGAGCCGACCCCTTAGGACAACATGGAAATGATAGATGTGAATAACGGCATGGAAAGAAGAAGGAAAAAAATATGGAAATTGCTCCTTTCCAAAGCAAGAATCCAGAAAACGGCTTCGAATAAAATAAGAAACCGGATAAAAATATATACAAAATCGCCTTTCTCGCGTGTCTCAGCGATACGGCCGAATGCAAAAAGAGGCACTGGATTCAACTATCTTCGTCCACAACGTGCAATTTCGAGATTTTTTTTCTTCCTTCAAACGGAGTTGAAAGAGGGTGTTTCTGAGCGTGAGTATTCATAGTTTATACATATATATACACGAAACATTTTCCAGTAAGAGTTTTTGAAATTTGAGGGTGCTGAAAGAGGCATATTAGGCATCGTATGTATTTTGAGGTGTAAGGAAGTACAACCACGCATACCACTTTCGTTTTTCAATGCATGGAAGGAAGAAAAGAACACACATATTTCTTACATAAATCTTGCTGTATTTCTTTTTGCGAATTTGAATTATGAATTGTCTTTTCGTTTTTCAAGAGTATATGGACGAATACCACGCGATAACGTCCAATAAAGTGAAAAGGTTCAGTTAAAGAATTACAAGAATGCATAGTTGGTTAATTCTTGTACATTAATCCAAGCACGTAAGAAGAACAATAAAACTGAAAATAAGCATGTTAATAAAAAGAAATCTAAAAGGAAAAATAGCAAATCTATTTTACTAAAACAAATTTAATCAGGAAATTTAGGAATTAAATTTAATGAAAATGTAATTTATTTTCATTTCACATTATATCTTTTTTAAGAATTTTTAAAATAAATCAGAACGCACCTCTAGCTAGTATATCTATGAATGGTGTTCTAAAATTTAAGCCAACCAACAAACGACACAGCAGTTGTTTTTCTCTCGCCACCATCATTGAACAAAAGAAAATGGGAGGGAGGGAGGAAATGAAAACTATAGAGAAAAGATGAACGAACTCAGAGGACAAGACCAATTCTTTGAACAAAGATTTTCAATTAACAGACAAGATTTCATTTCACAGTAGCGGGTACAGCACATTTGTAACTGAAACGTGCTTAGTTGCCGTGATGTAAGTTGATCGTTATATCATAATGACTGCTATATTCGTCTCACAGAATAAAAGTGAATTGCGCAAAAAGAAAAAAATAATAATCATTTTATTAAGAATATCTTTTTACAGTGTCTTTTTTTTTTCAATTAAGAAGAAAGAGCTAAAAAAAAGCACATAGAAACTAAGGAAGAGGGATCATGCAAGAAAATAAGGAATTATGGCACAAATTTGTCTAACTTCACCATAAAACACAGAAGTTTAAATACTGTTTGAAATATAAAAACACTTTTCAATTCTTAAATATCTTCGAAAATGAACGGTGAGAAAAATTCTAATTACATAAAATTAGAGTGTTTGAACTTGAGCCGATTAGAATAAATTTTAAATTATAACTATGCAAGTCTGTCTTCTGTGTTCACAGAAATAAAACACTGAAACTCAGTAGTGGATTTAAGAATTTTATTGCATTACGCAGTGCATAGATTCATGATATCCCCCTTCTTATCAAACTAGTCAAATTGATTTCACATTTTCATACATGTTTAAATTAATCAGCATATAAATGATTTATATGAGATTTATCTTTTATTTTAGTAATTTTGTGAAAATGCATGTTTTTATTTATTTTGATTCATGGTAGAGAGGCACGTATGATGATACACAATCATAATCAAACACAAGCCTTGTACTTGTAAATACTACTTATAATTAAGTATATAAAGAAAAAGAAATCTGGCCCATCATACTTGCATAACCTTAACATTATTCTAACATTTTATAATCCATAAAATTTGTAATTTTTAACGATTTTTATTTTTATTTGACAATTAGGATAATATCATTTTGAATCGATCTGCATGAACCCTCCCCACTCAGCCCTCGGCAATGGCTTAGTAGAAAATCCTTCATTGTTTATATTTAAGGTTCCAGCTTTCATTATCAATACAAATAATACTGATAAAAATTTATAACGATACATTAGAATGATTAGTCTTATCAAATGCAAGCTGCTGTACAGAGTTAACAAATTTTAGTACTAGGAAGCAAAAATAAAGAAGACAAGAAAATTTTTTACACGTTTTGATTCCCCCCCCCCTAGAGGATGTTAGAGTATGTTTTTCCCCCCTAGAGCACCCTAAAAATAAAATAATAATTATATTTTTTTAGCACTTTTAGCTACATTTTTAGCTTTCTTAAGATTTTCCTATAAAGAAAATAATGTGGAATTAAGCGCTAGAAGAATAGAAAAGCAAAAGAATTCTCCTGGAAATGGAACTTTGACTTTTGGACCCAACAAAAGTTTCAAACAAATAACTAGATATCTATGCATTTTGGTCCACGCAAAGTTTGTCCATTCTTATATAAGTAGCCAGGGATGCTACTTTCCTCAAAATTGGCTGGCATTTTCCCCACCTTTTTTCCCTTCTTTATTTGCACAGTCACCTACTGCAAAATGCAACTTCTGCTAGTAACAGCCAGAGTTCCATATTTGGATTTTATGAATAAACGCGCTAAGTTGAAGCATACGAAGTGCGCATGAATACCAAGTCCGCGATCTGGAAACAGGCCTAAGAAGGCGACGGAGATTGAAGCAAGGGGGCTAAAAGAGGAACGAGGGGAGCACTATCCATGCATTACATAGTCATGGCTATGGCGAGAAACTTTGAGATGGGTTTATGCCTCCTACTTTATGGAGTTTCTTTTATTGGGTCTCGTTTCATATTCACGAAAAATGGCTGCTGCCCCCCCCCCCTTCTTCTCCTTCTTTGCCAGTCAAACTGCTCAGGTATCATCCTCCCCTACTTTCATAGACGGCAAATGGGAAAGGCCGTGAGAATTCTGATCCATAAATGCATGGCAGACAAGTGACCGTTTGGAAGCGTTTCGACTGAATCCCATCTTTTATGTATATAGATCCTTCTCACTCACTCGTCTCGATCCTGCTTATCTCGCCCGCCCATATCCATCTCTTCTTCCTCCATATTTATGCCCGCGCGTTATTTAGTGTGCGATGAGAAATCATACACCCATGCACACGAAACTAGAAGAATAATTCTGGAGATGGACACGGTCGTTTGTCCATTTCAGTCGGCTAAGTCATTGCAGGGGAAAGAAATAGTATATGTAACTGCTTTTGCTAGATGTAGACTTTTTTGTCATATGGAATTTTTATCCATTCGTGTTAGAACCTTAAGAAAGACAAAGTTCGGAGCGATAAATTTATGTAAAATGGAGTATTGTAAATGAACTTTTTTTTTGGTGTATGGCGAAAGCAGGTTATTATTGGGACACAGATAGAAATACCTAAAGGCAATTTAATCTCTCTACAACCAAACAACAATATTCTTATTTATTTTATTGCTATTATTTTTCAATTTTACATTTTTGGGAGGATTCCAAAGGTTTTTTCATTTCGACCTATTTCGTCATTTTAAGAAAAGAAATTACAGTTTATGGGATTTTTTTCTACATGAAGTTGACGTTTTGTCAAAACAAAATATTGCTGCAAATAAATCTTCAGAGCATAAAGGCTGAAAAGGAGCAGTGATTTTGAAAGATAGTAAATGCATCAATGAAGGTTTAACGATGTGAATGAATTTGATTATTGATATATGAAAAAGAGTTAAATTTAAATCTATAGATGATATTAATAGATCCCAAATATAAATTACATTTTAATTAAATACTTAAATAACTATTCAATTTTTAATAATCATAATTAATAACATTTTTTTAGTTTACTGAAATTAAAATGAGAATTTAAAAATTTAAAAAAATATCATTGACCCAAAAATGCTCAAAAATTTAAGAGGCCATGAATTCTCTTAAATAAATTTTTATATTTTTTTATAATATTGTTGTTTAAAATTTACTTCACCCACTGTTTGATCAAATTTCCACTTAGGGAAAAATTCTAGAACATATATATTTTTTTAAGTAATAACAATAACTAAAAAAAAATCATCTGAGGTGCAATATTTTAAAATTTTCAATTAATGTTCCGATAAAAATAGGAAACTGTGTAGGGTGATAAAAAATATTTAGCCTTTTGTTGATCGAAATTGCGTAACATATTGCACAATAAAAACTTGTTTTAGGTTCTTAGATCATTTTGGACACAATGGGGGGGGGAATCTATAAAGTCAATTATTTTTCCTTGAACATTGACTATCATATTCGACATTTTTTCAAATAGAATTTAAAAAAAAATCCAAACTGGTAACAGAAAACGAATAATAACAACCCGAGAACTTACCCTTCCCCGCAGAATGTATCAGGCTGAAAACTGGATGCAAATGGATGCTCACTCATCACACACAACTCGTACATTCCTCCTCGTCCTACATATTTTGGGGCCCCAACAGGGTAGCGGAATGACTGCTCTATGCCGATGACGCCATTATAAGGAGGCATTAGTTAAAACACAGGCGCCCGGCAACCAAAAGAAAGCATATGCCTAATGAGATGCTGTTTCCACGAATAAGGTTCTCAGCGTTCTCTTGCATGGCTGCTCGGCAGATATAATTATTGTGCACACATACACACAGAGTTTCTCATATTCACTGATATTTCTTTCAGAGGCTTTTTTCTCGTATAAGGATGGCAAGAAGGATTTTTTTTTTTTAAGGAAGTAAAAGAGTTGTTTCTTTTTAGATTAAAATGGAAGAGGGTTGTCGATAACAAGTGAAATTACAGAGCAATTTTAAAAAAGGGCGGTTATTTGATCAATAATTAAGAATTTGGGCAAATGTGCCCATATATGTTACAATCAATGTGATTAATCAATTATTTTTATAATAAATGGCAAAAATGATTAATCGATCACATTGACTGGTTATCAATAATAACCGATTAATCATGTAAAATATATGAGCTACATGTGAGCGAAATATAGATATTTAAGATTTATTAAAAAATGTTAACACTGTTTGTTAAAAATAGATAGTTTTGAAAATTAGAACAAAATTTTTAAAAAATGATATTGGAAATAAAAAAAATCGTCTTTTGAAAGAATAGATACCAATATTAAAAAAAAAAAAAATCTACAGTTTTTTTCTAAATCAAATTATCACATTCTAATCAGATAAATAAAATATAAATCAGATTATACTCATGTGCAGCTATTTACATATTTCAGTTGGGAGTACTTTCAAAGAACAGCCTTAAAAATTGTGCTTCTAAATTTCGCAACCAAGAGTATGGAGAAGAGAAGAAAGTGAAGGATTATAATAGAAAATCATCCCCATTCAAATAATAACAATCAAATTAGAAAACTTTATTCACAAATAAAAGAAGTAATTTCTAAAATCTACTAGAAAAAAAAAAGATTAGAATAAGAAGGATTAAATTATTAAATATTTCATTAACCAATTAAAAATATATAGCATATCTAGATTATGAATAATTGCAAAAAATAATTTACTATTATTTTCATCTTAAAAGTGTCAAAGATAAGAATTTATTCCAATAAAAATGAAGATTAATACACAAAATACTTGTTAAATCTTTGTATATTTCAGTGAGAATTTTTTTTAAATTATGCATTTGCTTAAGGCGCCAATTTAGCGTAGGGAAAGAAAACACCATTAAATAAAAATATTCTTATCAGTATTAAATACCAGCTGCCTTTGGCTATTTATTATCTGGTCTGCTAGAATTAATGCTCGCTAAAATTTTCATCTAAACATTTTTTTATAACTTAGTCTCTAAATAGCTTCTTCAGCAAAATATTTAAGCTTCTAATTTTGACAGTCATATAACTCATACTATTATAGAAGCTTTATACCATTCCATTCATTATATGTTTCTCTAATTTTCTGCCAATTCCCATAAAATGGAACATATAGAAGACATATTTTTAAAAATATAACTGCAGAAAATAGAATCGTTCAGCACTAATGTCTTATGTGCAATGCAGAATATTTTTTTATAAATGAAATAACATCTTAAAAGTTATATGATTCATCATAGAATTTAGTTTTGTTTTCGAAAGTATTTAAATGACGTAAAAAATAATATTTTATTCAATTTCTGTCCGCAAATGTACTTCTAAAAAAATTATGAAGTATAAATTTTACACAGTCCTTTGATTCTACCGAATCATATTCAGTGAAGTATTTCAGCTTCTATCTTCTGCAGCGAAATCTGTCCCAGTTATGAAGTTTTGAATATGACTCTTAAAGGACAATCAACAATTTCATAATTTTAGGTTAATCAGTCTTGGGAAACCGTTGTGATGATGCGATAATGCAGCTGAAATTATTAGTGTTAATTTATCTTTTGTATTAGGAGGAAAAAGAGAGAAAGAAAACATCAAACTAGAAAAGCATTTACAAACTAGTATTTGTGCATAATATAATTTAACAATTAATCATGCAATTTGCTTGAATTTGTAGATATAAGAAATTATTATCAATACTTAATCCTTTATGATATTTCATTAATAATTTTTTCAAAGTCGAAGTCTCTTTTTCTAAATTTCTAAATGTGAACCCATCAATAGGTTTTGATTGGCTTGTGTTAAGCAAACATCAACTAAAATATGTAGTTACATTAATTGATTATATTATATATAGTTCTTTCTAAACTGCAATAGAAACAAATCTACAAACGCATCTTTTTTGCGATTCAGTAAACTAATGCATAAATAGATTCTTTTAATAAATTATACATATTCTTCAAATTTTGTTATACTAAATTATTATAAGAATAACAAATCATTGTTATCAGTCAGGATATTAGTTTCTTGATTCTTGTGATTACGATGAGAATGTATTACAATGAAATATAATTACTAGTATGATGTGAAATCATGTGCAAGAGACTTGCATATAAATTAAGAAAAACGAAGAAAATTTTAAATAATAATAATAATAAAGAGCATTAAACTGTCTTAATCTATTGTCAATTTGTTTCAAAAATACAGTTGATTTGTTTTCTTAAAATAATTTTAATGCATTTAAATATATTATATGTTTTATATATTTACAGGCATAAAAGACAAATGAGTCAAGAAATAAATAAAATACTGATTAGACTTTTCTTAAATAATAATACACAGTAATTATATTAATAAAGAACTTTATAATGTATTTACAACTTTTTATTTCCATGCACGTTTTATCAATACATTTATTTAATGTTATATTTAAAGACATGTTGAAAATTTTAGAGTTTACGAATTAACAGACAGAATAGTAAAGATTTTACAAACCAAGTTGCAAGTTAAATGTCTGATAATTAGTCTGCTAAAAACTTGCCATTAATATAATCTTGGTCTAAAAAATAGAGTTTTGGCGCATTTCTTTTAACTTCGGAAAACGACAAATATTTTAATTTTGATGTTTATTTTAAAAATCGTGTTAATTTCTCAAACAAATTTTCATATTCATCTTTTCAGAAATGATCTAACCATTAATTTTGGACAGGTTTCGAATATAAACATAAATATTTATTTTGTTAAATTTTATGTTTATACCAATCAAGCCTTTTTCACTTTGATACTAAACTTCAACAAATCCTCAAACTAAACAACAAATCTAAGGAAGACTTTCTTATACCTAATATATTTATACCTAATAATATTATCATTTGGAAATTTTAAAAGAAGAATAATACTTTTACCACACACATACACACACAAAAACTACTTGATACATTTCCAAATATAAATGTCCCCCTAACCCCAAAAAATCAGAATCCAAATTTATTTAAAATCTTTTGAATTTGTATGAAAATCATAAAGCATACAAGTTCGGTTCGAAAGGTCCAAGCATAAAAGACAATCTTAAAAAAAAAAAAAAGAAAAGAAAAGAAAAGAACTCAAGAAAGGGAAAAATGAAAGGGGGAAAAAAGTTTCGATAAAAAAAAAAAATCAGGACTGACATTTCGAAAATAAAATAAACGCCCCCAAGAGTTCAAGCTTCGTCATGATTGGTCCACGAGCGGCCATAAAAGCTTTTCTAATACCGGATACGTCAGGTTGGTCAGATTAGTACACATCTTTTCGCGGCAAACTCAAATGCGGGTCCATCTAACAGAAGAGATGTTCAGTTATAAACAAGTGAGCTTACCTTTCGCCGGCAGAGGTCTATCCTTATATTTGTGCCAAGAAAAGGACCCTAGCACCTGTCCGGGACTGAGCATCCACAGTCAAAGGGAAACTGAAAATTTTAACAAATAACACACGGAAGACATGGCATTCAGCAAACGCGAAAAGAATGGGAAAAAAAAACCTGAACTGACAAATTAGAGCAGGCACACACGAGCGAGATCGCTCATTCCAGCAGCGACTTTTCCAACGTGTTGAATGAAGTGGAAGTCAAAAGACGATCCACTCAGAATGCATGTATGTATGTATGCATGCAAGCCAAGCTGGGGAGGCCCAGCAATGGGGAGTTTGGTCAGCCAAACCTGTCCAATTAATCCACTGCCCCGGGACACAGAACCGACATGCAAAGTTTCTCAGCAACGTTTCTTTCTTTCTTTTTTTTTTCTTTTTTCCTCGGGGGAGGAGACGAGAGACGCTGGGGGTAAGGGATTTTTTCCCCAGAGTTTTTATCCCTTCTTTATTTTAGTATTTTATTTTTTTGGCTCGGTTCTTTTACAGGGCGAAAACGTAGGGAAGAAAAAAGAAAAACAAATCAAACACAGGGAAAAAAACTGTCGTCTTGCACGACCGGTGGGGAAAGAAGAGGCAAGGAGAAAAAAAATAGCAGAAAAAACAAAGGGGAAGTAAATGAAAAAAAAAAAAAAAAAACCACCCGACGCCTCAGAATAATTATTATTCTGCGTAGAAGAAAAGAGTGGCCCCGAATAGGGATGATTTCTCATTAAGCAGGTGGAAACAAAAACTTTAAACTAACAATGAATAAACGTCTTCCTCTATTCAAAAGCAAGGACGTAAAAGAAAGAAAGAGAGAGAGAGAAAAAAAAACAGTTTTAAAAATATCAGGGGTAGGAGAGGATAAAGGGGCCATTTAGAAAATAATCCACTGTCAATCAAAGAATACACATTGTACTATTTCCCAAATTAATCAATCTTATTACAATAGATGAATAAAAGGTAAAAAGAAAGAGAGGTGGGGAGGGCCGGGGGGAGATAGAAAGAAAAATCGAGACTCTTTATGTCTGGCCTTGTCCTACTATTTCGAATAGGATTTCAGAAAATTTGAGAAAATGGGAACTGAATAACCGTGGAAAAACGGAAATAAGATAAAAATGGAGATTTTTCTATAATCGAAATTTACATTTTATACCTTGTCATACTATTGTGGAAATTAGACACAGGGACTAATATTTAACACAATTATATTCAAAAATAATAACTTAAAATACAGGCTCAAAATTATTTTAGTTTTTTTTTTAAATGATACGTATATAAAAAGGCGTATAAAATAATATAAATAATTAAAAATTACAAAATATAAGTATTATAATTTTTTTATCAGTTAGCAAACTGAATATTGATTAAACTTCGACGATGCATTAATTAAGAGTTTTGAATACATTGAACTAAACATAAATTTCAAAAATCAAAAGAAACAAATTTGGAAATTAAAAAAACTCACCAACGGATGAGGAAAAAGAGAGAGAAAACAGATTTTTTTTTCATTGGATTAAAAAAAACTGGGAAACTACACAATATCCTAAAAATGTTTTAAAAAAATGTTTTTTTCATTTTTTTTAATTTTTTGACCCATTTAGTAGGGAAGCTCGAATTAGATATAACTTGAATTTAAATATGAAATTTCACATTTCATATCTAAATGGTTTTAATGATATTTGAAGTTTTGTGTGGTCAGTCCCAAAATTCAACAGTTAAAGGGATGATGTTAATTACGCTTTCATCCTGAAGTATTCATGAATTAGCTCCTCAATTCCATACTAAATTTTGTCACCGATGAAATAAAAAATATAAAAGAATCGAAATAACTTAAAAATACTAAAAATTAAACACTTTATTAAAGTTTTAAAAACTTAAAAACTTTCAATTTTATAATAATAGTGTTTGCTAAATTCTTTTTTTCACACAATCAAATTAATAATATAATTGCAAATAATTCCATTAATTATTTTCAATATTATTATGTATTCTTAAAAATATATACATAACTGGTTATAAGAATTTCACAAGAAAATTTCAACCAACAGCTAAATATCGATACATTACATTAATACTTTAAAAACGTAAGTATTTGATTTTTACTTTTCTTCGTCCTCTCATTTTATTAAATAGAAATGCAATTGTTTTAGCGAAAACGATGGCAAATTCTTTGTCTTATATTTCACCCTTACCTTTTCACTTTTTCGTAAACGATATGTAGAGAAATGCAACAGTGAAAGAATTCATATGTGAGATTTTGACGAATCATTATGTTTCAGATCTCTCTGGATCGGTTAAATATACTTTTGGAATTATATCAGCCTGTCTATGAACACCATAGTATTTTAGCTATACGGATGAAATTTGGTATGTATAATTTCGATCATATTTGCAGATTTCTATGAAATATTGAGCGAAATTCATTTATAGAAAGCGTGTCTGTCTGGCTATTCGAGTGGACTTAATTATTACAGAACGCAAAGAGCTGGATAGACAAAATTTTGTACATAAGTTTAACATCTAAAATATAAAATTTTTTATGTAATTTTAAACCAAATTCATCAAACAGTTCACCATCTGTCATTATACACCTTCGCATGCATACAAATGCAATGATTTAAAACGATAAAATTAGGTGACTACAACTGTAGTTCGGTATCAAATTTAGGTTTCAAATGATTCGGAAAAAAAGTCGCTCAAAATACACACTCGCATTGCAAATTCAACAAAACTGCTCGATTCACTCCAGTGATTTGCATTTCGTAGTCAATATAGGCATGATAGTGAATTTTGTCACTATCATGCAAGGCATCCGCGGCCACAATTTCATGTGCAGGAGTGGGGATAAGTGGATAGTATGCAAGAAAATTTCGGAGAAACAGTACCCATTGTTATAGATTTGTTAAAAAAATATATTTTTAAAAGTTTTAAAAGTTTTTTGTTTTCTCCTCCCTTTGATATTTAAAATAATTTAACCATACAGTGGTGGCCAAAATTGTGGACACTTTTGAAAATCATTATGCTTTCTAACTTTGTATGCTTATAGAAAATGTTACATTTCACAAAGTGCAAACTCTTACATATCATTTAAAAAAGAATTCAATGCTGATTTCAATACAAATAAGCAAAATACAAACATTTACAACACATAAAAAGTTATTCTTACTTTAATTTGAATAACAAACACAGTGATGATGTGGATTGAAATTTCTAACTTTCCTGACAAATCATTGTTCTTGTTCTAGGAACCAATCAAATGTTAATAACTGCAAGCAGAAGCTGACATCATGTTTAAAGTTGGAACAAGTCATTATTATGCTTTTTTCTGTAGAAGGAAGACTGTTTTTTATGTAATCAAATTATAAGTTAGAAATTTTGTTAAACTTTTTAGTATACAATTGGAATTTTTGTAAATATTTCTAATATTTAGTCAAGAAGCAATGGCATCAAATAAAAGAATAGATTGGACACCTAGAATGAGACTTAAGATTATTAGGTTATATGAATGTGATCTTTCTTATGCTGAAATTGCAAAACAAGTGGGTGGTTCAATGACTACATCTGGAATTCTACATTCAATAAAAAAACTAAGCAGGAAATGACTGAAAAAGGTGCACCACATCGGTTGATGACAGAAAAATAAAAAGACAAGATGGAAGAGTGCCATCAGCGGCCACCAGACGTCAATTGAATGATGCTGGCATTTATGTCAGTTCAAGAACAATGAGATGAAGATTATTAAATGTTGGACTAAGAGGTAGAATTTATTGAAAAAAATCCTTTATCTCAATTTACAGCAGCGTATAAAAAGATTACAGTGGACAAAGGAACATATTAATTGGACATATGATCAGTGGCCACAAGTTATACGAAGTGATGAAACAAAGATATTGTTATTCGATTGTGATGGCGAAAATATGTAAGGCATGGAATAGGCGAAGAGCTACATCCTGACTGCATTCAGGCATCTATGAAAAACTCAGTTAGTACTATGATTTGGTCCTGCATGTCAGCAGACGGTATTGGTCTCCTTCATGTTATCGATGGCACATTAAATGCTAGAAAATACATTGACACTATTCTAGAACCAAGACATAATCTTCCATCAGTGATCTCTTTCCCAACAACGCATCATTTATTTTTCAGCAGGATTCAGCTATTTGCCACACAGCAAAAATATCGAATGAGTGGTTTAGTACAAAGAGCAATGAATTGTTATCATGGCTAGGAAACAGCCCTGACCTCAAAATTATTGAGAACTTATGGCCGTTTGAAAACTCTTTTATTTGATGAACGCTTCATATGTACAAGAGAATTAATTGAAACTATAATCGTTTCCTGGCAACATGCAATAACGAAAAAAGAGCCTACAATTCTCGTCAGCTCAATGAAACATCAATGCGCAGCTGTAATAAAAAATAAATGCTATCCTACTAAGTACCGATAACTCACTGCAGTCATCAGCATCTAATGTATCTCGATAATTATTGCCACTCAACTTTTTTTGTATTGCAAATATTTGAATTTTGCTAGAGACAGAGATCTATATATGTTGCCCATTAAAGAAGCAATAATTGTTGGCTTTAAGAAATTATTTTACATTAACGATTAATTAAAAATGCATTAAAATAACGTAGTTTTAAAGAGTATTAAAGAATGAATAATTAGATATAAGAACCACAGCTTGCCTGTTTGCACGAGGAATTGAAACTTTTCGACTATTTGATAAATTTACATTTTTTAAAAAAATTCTTTACTAAAGATGTTAAGTTTAAAGTAAAAACATGCATCGAAAATTATGCGGAAATACATTCAAAAACTATTATAAGAAAGCATACAGCGGTAAATATGAATTCAATAAACAAAGGAGCGAGCGAGCGAGAGAGAAAACATTAGAAATATGGCGGAAAAGTTAGGCCATCAAAAATAATAGCCATTCCGAGAAAATATACTGTATATTTCTGTATATAGCTTTGCAATTAATGCCGTAAGATGCTCCGTAAATTACCTCAAAAGGCACTATGGAGCACATTTTTTGCTTTGTTATTTTGTCCATAAATCAGACAAAGTTTATTTGGAAATCTGGAGGTCTCACTCAGTTTTACCTGATTTACTAATAAGGATATCATATCATCAATGAAGCTCACATCAAATCCTTCAAGATATATCATTCATATAGTTGTGCATTTTTGCTCGTAATAAGAAATTAACATTCGCTATTAAAAGTAAATTAATTCAAAAATTATTCAAATTCAATAAATTATTTTACACTATATGAAATACAAACATTATTTTTTCATTAATTATAAAAACTAAATCGTCTATTTCTAAAATTAACATTTTCTGGTAATAAAGAGACGTATATGTAAACATTAGGGAGCAAAAATGTATAATTCTAAGATGTTTAAAAGTCAAAATTGAATTTATTTCTTTTTTCTTGTTTTGATAAGATGCATTTCATCACATGACATAATTGTTAACGATATAATAAAAAAAAATCGCCAAAAACAGAGCAATAAAAAAAATACTTTAACCATGCCAATCATCTTTTGATAAATACATCTTAAAACGAATAGATACCATGTTATTTTAACTTATAGAACATTCCGAGCAATAATGATAAAGCAATCTGAATGGTTAGCTATTCTTCAAAACTGATGAAACTTAGCGATGTTTCTATTTCAGAAATTTCGCTTTCTAAATTGAAATAAATATATACACCTGTATTTCGTTCATTCCGAACCTGCCTTCTTACAAATGATTCTTCAACACTCTCATTTTTGACGATTTCGAAATTTAATCGAAAATTCTCGATTTAAAATAATTTTATCGTACTATCCAACTTCAGTGTTGCTTGAGCTTTTCCTTCTGGGGCAATCATGGAAATAATCCGAAAGCACGAATTACTAAATGATTAACAAATTCGGCCAGATTTTGCGACCATAGTATGTATAGATTTTTAAACAGCTTTAATAACACGAGACAGCAAAATATTGATATATAGTAGCATTAATTCTTAAGAATCAAACGCCGCATCAAAAATTCAGAAACTTTATCAAAATTGAAATATTATTTGATTAGAAATATGGATTGAGAATACGCAGGTAGATTGCCGATGTCATTTTCAGTGTATTAAAATCTGCAGTACTTCATTTAAAATCTTAAATTAATACTTTCAAACAAATAAAGAGTAAAAGTATTTCTGCCGGATTTTATCTCTTTATATTCTAAATTAATTTTAAGCATATTAATTTTTGCTATGTCAAACAAAGAGAGAGAAAGAGAAGTAAGGGGGAATTAAGTTCCAAAACTAAAAGGGGAAAAAAACTAATTAAGAAAAAATGTCTTTATTAAAACAATTTTTTCCAAAAATATAGCATTATTATCTATAAAATTCTTAGATAAAAAAAAAGACATTATACAATTTTCCACTATAAGAAGGTGTTTATATATTGGTATTTGAATCGCATAAAAATTCTTTTCAGCATTATTTTGGTTTATACTCTGCCATTTTCATTGAAAAAAAAAGTCACTCAAGCTTTTTTTCTCGTAAATTTCTTCATAGGTTACAAACTTTATGAAGCTTTCTGTTAAACTTAACTAATTGTGTCATTGTTTAAGAGCAAAAGAAACTTCTCTTCATTTTGGTCCTAATTTCTGAAGAGGAATTTTTACTTTCATTAGGTTATATCTTGTTCGGGTAATTCTTCTATTCTCGAATCATACTGAAATGAACCATGTTCTAAAATGCTATGCGGGTCGAAGATATTCCTAATTACAGACTCTATTTAGTAGAGAAACTGGTAATAGACAAGTCATGTTATGTGATGTTACTTGATTATCTTTTAACAGAAGAAAATAATCACAAAGCAAGAGAAGAACAGATTCTGTGCAAAAACTATCAAGAATTCTCGCAGGAAAAGTAAGGAAATCTTACTGTTGAAATAATAAAAATAAAAATAGTATCCCCCCCCCCAATCATCCGCTCTTTCTACCATTTTTATACTTTCTTCTTTTGATTTCGAAATAAAGCTGGAATTCCTTAGGATGCAAGACAGGGTAGGAAATCTTTCTGGTGAATTTTTCTCCAGGCAACTTTGCCTTTCTTCACCTTAAAGGTTAACGAAGAACGAAATAGCTTTAGAAAGCATATGTAGTTTATTACGTCTATATTTACCATCCAGAACTTATACTTCAGTTAAAATATCAAATACTCCGCTACTTTATTTTAACACACACACACACACACGCACACACACATATATATATAAAACCAACATTTCAGATATAGTAAAAAATGCTTCAAATACTGATAAACTTAGAGCTACCCTAGTAAAAGATTTATTTATACAGATGGAAGAACACCAAAATTAATCTAACTTATAAGAAACTGTAAAAAAGATTTTAAAAAATGAAGTTTTTCAAAGTTTATTATTGTAATCTCCCATAATTAAGAAGGCGTACTTTGCATAAAAAAAGAACATAAACTTATTAAAAACATTACAACGAATATTTATTAGTAATTCTCAAACAATATAATCTGTTTTTATGAGAAGCAAATAAAAAATAATGGATTATTATTTGTTCCCACATATTTGAAATGCAAAAAGTCATCATTTTAAAAACGAAAAAATACCATCAGACTTTAAATCGGCTAGATAAAGTTTGACAATAACTTTGACAGGGATAATCATCTCATAACTAAGATTAACAGTTAATAGCCAGAAATCAAGTTTATATATATATATATATATATATATATATATATACAGAGAGAGAGAGAATAAATTTCGATTTTCTTCTTTAATATTTTCTGTTTTTTTCTCTTTCTTTTTATGATTTTTGAATGAAAGATGATAATTTTTGATGAATAAAAACGTAATGAACATTTGAACATAGTGAACATAAAATATAATGGATAAAATATAAATATTAGATGTTTATTCCATCGTCTTATTTTTATGAATACAATAAAAACAATTATCACCTTCAGCATATATCGAAATTCAAAGAAAGAAATTTTTCCTCCGATTTAAAACAAAGGTATGAATGTCTTTGTTCGCTTGAAACGGGGATGATTCAGAAAATCATTCAGTGTTTAAATCAATATTCATAATTACAAAATGTTAACTTTAATAAGTATTTCAGTTCAGATCCTCGCACTTGTTTTTAAAATTTAGATGAATAGATTATATTTTTAATGCCATATCCTCAGTCTTTCAGAATATTTGAAAGAGGCTTTTGCAATAAAATTTAAAAATTTGTTATAAAAATATCACATTTGCTCCTTTATTCCTAGAAGTTTCCTTCGATTCAACAGAATTTTTGATCTGATAAAACAAAGCTACACATTTTATTTATTTTAAGAAAAAATTTTGACAACGAGAATTTAAAAAAAAAAGTAATCATATTTTTGTGCGTTCACGTATACATGTGAAAAGGTAAATCAGTTACAGGGTAAATCAATAATCAATAACAGGAATGAACTAGGGATGAATGCAATGAGAGAGAGATGAAATTTGAAGTTTGGACTTTACACCCAAATTGTTGATGTACAGCATACTATAAATAAAATCCATTAAAGGGGAGAGATACTCTTAGGTAAATTTATTTACAGGAAAACTACTTATTACGATGATTCTCATGGTATGACCTTGGAAAATTTTCTGTATATTTCCTCTGATCAGGGTCCTGAGAACAAATAATCCCTAATTTAAAATTGAATATATATAAGTAACTATAATGTTTTCCCCATGTCGTCGTGTGAACAAAGTAATTAAAGTAGTTTTGAATGGATTTGAAAAGTCCAGAAATATAAGAAGAGGATAAAGTCTCAGCTGAGATCGAAAATTGGCTATGCAATTCGCAGAGGGTTAAAATGGCAAGAATTGTTAATATCAGTCACTTTTAACTTCCCTTACAACTGAAGCTTGAACGATAATTCAAATTAGGCGAGGTACGGCTTCAACACAATGAACAACTTTTATACTGAGAGGTTTCGGCAGCTGCAATCAATCAGAAAAAGGGGGTTGAAGACAGATTTTCAACCTCTAACTTCGATTGTTCTTTAACCACAGCACGAGATACTTTATTAAAAAATTCTCATCAATTACATTCGCTCCCAACTTCTATCATCCTTTTAGTTTCTACATCTTATGAAATTAGGGCTTGAAATGGAGGAAATGAAAATGGAAATTTCATTTCCTTATATTTTCGGTCAAAAGAATCTTCGTATTCTGACTCGTTATATTATATATATATATTCGCAATCATTACGTTATAAGAAATTAACTAAAAAACTGTTACATATTCAAAAGTTAATTTCTTTGGGTGTAGTCATTCATGTCGAATGAATTTTTTTAAATTTACACTTATTTAACATCTTGCTGACACTGACAAAGGGGGGGGGGGGGGGGGAGAATCGCACACATTTTTATTTATATACTAGTCGCCTCAAATGACACGCTGATTCGACAGAAATATAGATTATATCTGATTTCAGACAAATAGTTTATTATCGATGATCTGACAAATTGTCTGACATTATAGATGTGTTATTTTAATTTACTGACATAACTTTTCTGTTTATTATATACATGACACTTTCTAATCGAGAAAGTCGCATCATAACACTCAAATAGCATCATAGCACTATTAAAAATATAAAAATAGGCCCAACTATCTTCTAAATTTCACTTTCGTATCTTGAGAATATTATTTGTTTTTATAAATTACACATAATATTGAGAAGAATCCTTCTTTCTTAGCTTTCAACAATGGAAGAAAATCATTCAATTAAGGCGACACGGTACCTCAATTTTTTTAAAAAATTTTTAACGTTTAAACTTATGTTTTACTATTATTTTAGGTAAAATAGTACTCTGTAACTCTCCCCTAAATTTTTTAAAAAATAATTAAAATTTTTTAAAAAAATTTACATATTTTTAAATATGAAGATTTTTCTCCTAATTTTTTTCCAAGTAGCTACATTAATATGCTACATAAAATTAATATGGATTTTCTCCTACCGATAGTATTAAAATTTTTAAAAATTTTTTATTGTAAAAAACACAAAAAAATCTGAAAAATGTAGAAATTCTAACTTTGAACATTTTTTAAAAAATTATTACATACTCTAAAGCTAATTCCATACTAGGTTTTATAAAACATATATTTTTGAACATTCACAAAAAATTGCATACTCCTACCTACATTTTTAAGAAAGCCTTAGTCTTTTGAAATGTAGCCTATAGGCAAAAACACATGGGGAAAAATGCATTTAAAGATTTTATTCATCTAAATCATAATATAAAATCTGTCCAATTTGCCTGTAACTTTTACAAAATATGTTTCAAGTTATTCTAAATAATTTAAAGTTAAAAAAAAATGCAAAAATTTATTGAAATAAAATATTATATTTGTATATTGAAGATATAAAGGAAAATTAGCGGAAGATCAAAACTTCAAAAATCTTGATCATAACACTTTTAAAAAATTAATACACGTATCAAAATTGTTTAAATGTACATTTTTGCTGTTCTTCTTGCTATTTCCGCTATTCTGCTTGATCGATGCAGTTGTAACGTTTGAGCATTTACTCCAAAGGACACCGTGTAGACTCAAATTGGAATTTTGAATCAGGCACCGAATACATCGCTTTGATAGCTCATTTGATGCAAGCCTTTGGAAAATTGGCAATATTTTTGCCAAAGAAGCTACTTTTAAAGGTGCTTGAATCTGAAAAGTGAGCGTGGTAACATTGTTTACTCTCCTTCGTGCATCAAAAATTCTTCAATAACTTAATAAAAAAATAAAGCTACATCTCTAAAATTTTGCAGGCACATTTGGAAAGACTCAATTTATCATATGAGCCAATCAAAAAAAAAATTTCGACTTTTTGATGATTTTTTGAATACTGTGTCGCCTTAAATATTTGATTAAATATCTTGAATTTCACGGCAGAATTTTGTGATCTATAGTTGAAAATTAGGCAAAAAACATATTTTTAACGAACTGTCAAAATTTTGAAAAACTTGGTATGACTACTAAACTGCATTTAACAACATCTAAAACATTATCAAAAAGATAATGTTTTACATGTTGAAACGGTGTAACAGTTTTGTATAATAATATTTTCGTACAATAATACAAAAATTTCAAGAAAAACCGGTTAGAGACGCACATTTCCATTTAGAGATTCAATCGAGCATGCAATTTTGCGTTGCTTGTATAAAAAAAGAGGGATGAAGGTGCACAAGTGAAATAAAGCAAAGAGATGACAGGAATACAAAAAAGGATATTTACAAATTAATTAAATATTTAGGAAGAATTCAATAGTTATTTATTGTTTAATTATGTCTTTATTGATTAATCATCCCTGCTGGGGAATAGCAAATTTAGGGCACACACAAAAAAAAAGTTTCTTTTTAACAAATATTTATAACAAGAATAAAATTATACAATTGAAATAAATGATGAATTGGGATTTGAAATATTCAATGACTACTGACACTCTAAACTTCACTTTAAATACTAAATCAACAAATAAAAAGTTAATTCCATTTCTAATCCGATTTCATTTAACAGAACAAAAGAGCATTTAGGAATTGTTTATCGGCAAGTAATGTGTTGCATATATAATCGGTATATAGGTAAATAGGATTATATTATGAATAACATCCGGAGAGGAGTATAAAATATATTTTAAGATAACCTACTTGCGTATCCATCGTATCTTTTAAATACAATCTCACAAAAACAGGCACAGTTTAAATAAAAGAATGGCGTGGCCATCATCCATAAGCAACATTGAGTGCTCTTTCTCAAATTGAAACTGATAAGCCTTACGAGCTGCCAGCTTACGAACTCTTTACATTTTCTACGGAAGTTTATTCATGAATAGGTAATAAAAGAACAATGGAAGGCATGCAAATTCCCAAACAAAAGAGCAAGACATAGAATTTTTTAAAGTATTTTTTTTTAATTATATCCTCTTTGCTTATCGTTATAATCGTTTTTTTATGTCTCCTCTTGCTCTCGCTTTGCTTGTTTTTTCACGTTACAATGTTCTACGTTGAAACGGAAGATAGAAGTCGTGCGTGATCGCGTGATGAGAATGAAAGCAATCATGATTTTCATATTCAAATCAACAGGCAAGGAAGGATACAAGTTGATAGTAGCATGAAAGGGAATATATATACATATAATATATATATGCACACACATGGAATGGGAAAAAAAAATCCAAGCTTTAAATAAAAAGGAATAAGAAACAGTCGTAAAAGTGACAGCTTATACAGACGTTTCTTTTTATTCTTTTTTGCTTCGTTGAATTAAAAAAAAAAAAGAAAGAAAGAAAGAAAAAAGAAAAGAAAGAAAATGCCTAGCAGAAAAAAGTGTAAAAAATTTCTAGTTCTAAACTAATTTTATTTTTATGAAGCAATTAAATACCATTATTGTTCTAATAGCATTTCAACTTTCCTTCTCTTTTTTTTTTTTTTGTCATATATAGAGCATAAAGGTTTTCAAATTCTAAAAAAACTAGTTTATTGGATTTATGAATGGGCTATTGAAAAAAAATTTAAAAAATGATATAAAAATGAAATAGATTATCTAGATCAACTAAGTTTTTGACAATAATCTTCATTTCAACTTCAATTTCAAATTCCAAGTCATTTAAAAATCCATTTAGGCAATAAATACATAATTACTAGGCATTTATGCATATTGACACCCTGAAATATTGAGCTGAGTCATCAGTTTTTTTTATTCTCGTCTGACAAGAATGGTTATTGGTAGGTTTTCGATTTACAAAAGGGAGAATAAAAAGAAAAGGGGGGAGGGAAGCTTAAAAATAGCAAATATCAAAGAATTTTATCTAAATAAAACAATATATTTAAAAACGTTTTGATGAATTCATTTTAATTCAGGAATAAATATGCACATTTAAAAGTCCTGGAAGATACTATTTCAGGGATTCTTTACAAAATCACTTAGTAAATGTTATAATATTGGCTTGAGTAACGCTTGCTTTAATTTCAAATTTTTTTCTGTTACGTATTAATATTTTGATCATCTAAATAAATCGCAGGATTTTGCTTATAAATTCAATATTCAGTACTGTAAAATTAAGGAAGACATTTAGAATATCAGACATTTAAATGTCTGTCGTGTCTATTATATTACCAATAAATATAAATTATAATACATTAAAATTATTTTTTATAACTGTTCGGCTGAAATAGCTTCTATAGGTATAAACTTATTTTTGTCCATCGTCTATACTAAGTTAAAAATTTGCCAAACTGATAAACATAGAAACGTTTTTTCCAACAGTTTATGACTTTTAGAAGAAATCTAATAAATGGAATAGCTCGATAAGAATTACTTCTTTTCAAAAATAGGGTAATTATCAAATAACAAACGGGTTTTAAATCAATATATTTTAAAGGAAACAACTGTGAAAACGAGCAATATTTCGAGACAGACGAAAGCGTTTCTATTTTTTCTGAATCGCTTTGAAAGTTCTACATGTATACATGTTCTTTCTTACTTCACGAAAGTAAGAAATCTATACAGCAGTCTAATTCTCCACAAAACCATTGGAGCACCGTTGCCTATGTTTCAACATCCATTGTCTTTGGTCATAAAAATTTTGATAAAATGGTTATAAAAATTTCATCATAGCTAATAATGGCAAATATGTAATATTTTAATGTAAACCCAAACAAAGAAATCACAGATAGCAAGATCTAGAGAATTTCGGAGCTCCTAAAAATGGTTAAGTTTTCAGCATCATATCCTTTGGGCCAAAAAAAATGCAGTTACGCCTTATCTTATGACTCACGGGGGAAAGCGAAAGCATAGGAATTCAAATTTAATATCTATTTCTTTTCATGATTAACATTAAAAAGTGTGACAAATATTTTTAAAATTTATGTCATTTCAAAACCCATTGACTATTTTGAAATTTATTATTATTTATCTGGATATTTGGTATCGACTAAAATACGAGAAAAAATGCTCTCTAAGATAAATATGTGTTTTAATGTTCAATTTCTTCAGTACACAGAGAGGAAACTGACACAGAGAGGAAAATACAAGCAATCCCATGAAATAAAAGCTTTTCACATTTTTCTCCCCTGATGCTATTTCATATTTCAGCTTCTTAAAGCATAAGTCATAGCACCAAAAGTTCACAGTAACAAATTACCAAGATCATAAAAACTATGAAATTTACTATTGTTACATTCAAATTCCTTAAAATTTGTAAATAAGGAATGAATAACCAGAAAAAGGCTTCTTAATATAAAATATTTCGCGAAAATTTACTTACTATACATAAGTACCATTTACGTATTTTTAATTTCACACAGATAATTTTATTATTATTACAAGTGTTATGTAATTATGTTCATGAGATAATTATAAATCATTTGACTTTGAGAGAAGAAATGACATTTGTGCAAAACCCACAGCGGATTAAAACTGAAAATTGAAGCGGAATTATTTAAATCGCATGCAAGCGGAAACGGACAATGCGCGTTCAAAGAATATCAACATACTCATTGAAAAATTTGTTTTATATAGATTATAAGCATATTTTATTAATTAGTTTCTATAAAAATACGCTGCAAATAACGATTTAACAGTACTGAGATTAATACAACAATGGAATAATTTTGTTTTATTATCCGTTTAAATCACAGTGCCTAATAAAAAAAAACCCGAACAATAGGCTTTTTAATAATTAACAGGCAACAAAGGAGTACGACTACTGTGAAGTAAGACAATTTATATTCGGTTATTTTAAAGAAAAATTGCAGCAAATCAGAGTTTTTAATCAGAAAAACAAATTGAACCTACAAAATTTTAATTAGGCAGCAGTTTACAGAAATTTCTATTTAATATGGCAGATGAGGTAAGATATTATTTTCTAAATAAATAATCTTATTAATTCTAAATGATAAGTTAGTTTTAGTAATATTATTAGCTTCTTAAATTTCGATAAATAATAAAAAATGTATCACTTTTTGGAAGCATTTCATCATTCTTAATCATAATAGCTATAGTTAAGTTTTGATTAAAACTAAAAACTATAACCATTTTTATTTAGGTTCAAAGCTTGAATTATTGCAGGATGGTTCTTTTTCCTGATTCAGAGACATTTATGTTAGTAAGGATTAGCATAAAATAATGTAACTTGTATGTGTATCTCGTATAAAAGAAATTAGCATTCGTTATTTCTAAGAAAATATGATTATAACTACAAAGAACCACTTTGCTTTCGTTGATACTAAATAAATTTTGCACATATCTAGCTAACAGTTTTTCCAACACACTTTTTATTGACTATTTATTCACTAAATTGCTAAAAATAAAAAGTAATCTAATAAATAATTTAAGCAAAGTTTACCTAAAATATTATAAAGTAAAAAATATTAAAACCTATTCTTATAATGCTAACCAACATGATAGATGCTAATGTAAACAAAGAAGGATTTTACATAAAATTTCAAATGAAGATACATTTCTAATGCAAGAATTAAAATTATGATACCAAGGAAAGTATTTAAAAAAAAGCAGCTATTTCAGAAAGCAAAATAATCGTCCACCACAAGCAACAATTGCATAAAGCACCAAAGATTTCAAATTTAACTGGGCTCGGATTATTTTACTTTGTCGTGAAATGATTTTAACGATTGCATAAATTTTAATATTTTCAATGTAAAATCAGTCATTTTTCTTAATGCATCATTCGTACAACTGAAGCTAAAATATTTACTAGCTGAACTGATTCAAAATTGTTATCGCCATTTTAATTTTTTTTATTGTCAGACTAATCTTTAGATGTTTATTTATCTGTCATGTCTTTCACTACTTACTCTTTATAGTGAAAGAAAGGCGTTATCGATATGGTTTGAATGCAAATAATAATATATATGCATATACAGGGTGTTCATTTTCTTCGTGCTCCAATGCCTAATTTCCAAATCATTAAAGATTGACATATACTGGCAGTTGGAAAAACTCTAGAGGAAGCACATATTTACATTTTATGTTGTTAGAGTTAAGCGATATAAAGATGAAAAGTTTAAGAAATTTAATTTTTTATACACATTTCCTGTCGTATTTGTTATATTTAGTATAATATTATTGACTCAATAATATTTTCAGCAAAAAAAAAAGTTCATTATTCCTGAGATTAAGATTAATCTTGTTACAAAACTTTGAATATCAGTTATTTTAGATGATTTTAGATAATTTTGATGGACGCCATCTAGAGAAAGATTCGACAGTCAAAACATGGCCCTTTCTCGAGACGGCTGTTGATTAGCTTAAAATACTAAATTTCAAATCTACGAATCAGAATAGAATTTTATTGTATTAAGAATTTTTTACGTTATACAATTATTACGACCAGTGATAAAATAAAAATTTTGATTTGGAAGTTTCTAGTAGTATCAGATAAAAAAATTATCCTGTACGCTATTTAAGGAATTTCTAAAACCAAAAGTATATGTTTATTTCTAAAAATTTAGAAATTAACTATTAGGCCACAATTTGAATGGATACCTTGTATATTTCATTTGCTAGACGTAATTTTAAAAGAAGAAATTTTAGAAAATTCTTTGAATACGGCAAGAAATTACGAACTTATTCATTTCAAGACATAAAAAAAATTCCATGTGCGATAAAGATGTTACAAATTTTAAAAATTATTGATAAATTTTCCGAATTTCTTTTGGACAAATTAAATAAATAAATAAATAAAAAATTCATCTTAACTCCAAAGATTATACAAGAACAAAGAATTTGCAAATATTTTGTAATCACTCAACTACTCAAAATTTCGAAATGTATTTATAATTTTTTTAAATTTTACTTTTTTTACATGTGGAATCTATTTTTTTTGTCAGATTTTTTACCAGAATTTAAAAAAACTTCAATAATTTTAAAAAAATGCAGCAATACGAAATTTATCGCATCAATTGAGTGTTTCTATTAACTTATTATTTGCTTTATTGGTTTTCTTTACTAATATTCAGAGCAGTAGAAAACTATTAGAAGCTGTTCATAACAGGCTGACATAGCAAAGCCCAGATTAGAAAATTTGGGAGAAGGCGATAGAAAAATCACAATTCCCTCTCTGTGATTATCCCTAGTTTATGCACAATGTTATTCGTCAGAGTAACGAAGATTATACATAAAATAAAATCAATATTTCATATGTTATAGAACAGAAATAGTAAACATAGAACTATTTACTGCGAACAAACGTATGGTGTCCATCTAATGTTTCTTTTATAGTAAATCATGAATAATTTGGATAGTTATTCATAATTATTACATATAGATATTCAGTAGTTGTAGCAATAAAATATTCCACGTTATTCTCAATTATTAGCATGTGACAGATTGTGACTCATTTTTTTGTAGGATGAAAACTACGAAGATGAAAAGGGATTTTATGAAGGAGAAAGAAAAAATGGTTTACGCCATGGGTATGGCACATACTATTTTTACTCAGGAGCCCGCTACAGTGGTGAATGGAAGAAAGGATTAAAACACGGGAAAGGAACATTCATATATCCAGATGGAAGTGAATATGAAGGTAAGATGTGCATGAGCATCATATTGTCAGATGCACATATGAATTTTGCAGAAAAATCCGAATTAGAAAAAATACTTTATTCATTAATTTAATTTCTATTCAAGCAACGCTGTTTAAAAGAACAAAACTTTTCTATTATTCTCTGTTTGAATTACGCAAGCAATGTATCCCTTTCTGAAAGGATGTCAGGTGACTAAGTGGATTTAATAAATAAAAAGGTGTTATAATATGTTAGATAAAAAATATAATACATCGATTTTTTATTACTTTACAAACAATGAGAATTATTTTTTAACCACCATATATAAATCTTCTGTGTGTATATTATGCCTGCTATTCTTATATTTATAAATCAAAAACTGTGACCGCAGATATTTCGCCTTATTTTTGCATATTAAAAGAATAAAATGCTTTAAAAATTCTGAATTTTCAAATATAAAAGTAAAGATATTTTAAATGCCAAGAAGCTACATCTCGAACTGTTTATGAATTTAATTAGCATTAAAATTGCAGCTACAGGCAAGTTGTTTCAAAAATTGACCCCCCCCCCCCAACATTGCAATATGCGAAATCTTAAAAATGTCAAATTACATCTTTAATAGAGAAGAAGAGTTTCACAGAAGATTTGGAAGCGAAAGAAAATAAGAATACAGGGCATTTTAAATGAATATATAAAATGCTAATGAATATAATAAGTAAAGTAAAATAGTTTTCGATGCTCGAAATTCCAAAATAAAGTGTAGATAAAAACAAAATTGATGTTTTGTAATGTTAATTATAAAAAAAACTCTTTTCCTAAAAGTTAATATGTTTATAATTTTTACATAGTCATTTAACATAAATAGACGCCATAATTTATAAATTCAATTATACATCAGTGAATTTTAAAAGTTTGAAATTTATTGGCCAGTAAAATAAAAAATAGTTTTTAAAACGTACTTTTTATGAATTCCTTCCCTTTAATACTTTCTTCATTAATTTATGCTCCGTGTTTAAAAGTGTGGATAATTTAAAATCAAACTGTAATATTTTAGTAAGTGATATTACCCTAAAAACGATGCGATTTATTCACTTCTAGAGGAAAATATCCTTACAAAATGTGAAAAATAATTATGTGAAAAATTTCTTAGCAGAGATACAAAAATGGAGTCACTTTCTAGATTAGGTATATAATTATTATACTTACAAACTAATCTTTTTTTTAAACTCAGTACGCATTATCATAGTGAGATATATTTTTAATAGTTTATGAGACAGATAATAGTTTACTAGCTCAAATGGAATTTCTAGACAGAGATAAAACTTTTCAGCCATGCAGGGAAAATAATCAATGTTATATCATCTCTATCAAATTGTTATAAAAAAGGCATTGATCTTTTATGCTACTTTTTCATTTATATCAAAAAGTAAAGTAAAGAATTTTCTGGGAAAAGAATTTAAAACTTTTCATACCTCATAACAATATTAAATATCACTTTAAAATGTTGTAAAAATGTAGAAAGCTTTCACAAACATTATGTTTCAGCAGAAATGAAAAAAATAAATAAATAAATAAATAAAAGCGTGTGTATGTGTGTGTGTGTGTGAGAGAGAGAGAGATTTGTTTGCATTAAACGCATTAAGAAAAAGGATTATATGCAGGTTTTGAGCTGAAAACATACTTACCTTGTTATATGCATCTTACGTATTATATCTGAATCTTATGTAACGTGTAGTCAACGAATGTTAAGAATTTTATGTAATGTTAAATAAGACAGGTGGACCAAATATCTGTAGGTTGATCAAAACATTTTAAAATAAGTATATAGCAAACGGAAATATCATACCTGTATGTACGCTTCAAACTTTTTATGTGCGTAGTCCAAAGCACTGTTTTTTAATTTAAGGATCATATAAATTAAAATATATTTTTACATACACGGTTGACCAACAACTAAAGCATTTTGTCATATTCAATAATATCTCTAAACGAAACGAATTACTATGTAGTATAAATATTTCAGTTAAATTTACCATTCAGTAGTTTGAAAATTTAATTCCTTTTATTCTTCTTTGGGAAATATTTTATTTGTAATTAGTAATAATACTTATTGATATGCTAGATGGCAATTTGATTAATGAATAATAGAAAAGTCAAAATTCATTATCAAATTATATTGTTTATATAATTTGATAATGAATTAAGTAGACTTCGAACATAAAAGTACAAAAAGCAATGCTATGAACAATATAATATTATTTTGAAAAGATTGATCAATTTTTAATTATGTCTTTGTGTCGCATTGTTCTTTTTCCTAAGTAACATTAAAGGCTAATTTTGTTAAAAACTTTCCCTGTTTTAACTACCTTTGTAATCTCTATTAGTAATAAAAATGAATGTGTGTGCACCTGGTGTTTGTGTCTATGTGTGTGTTGATGCTCTGTAGGTCAGACCGTCCGATTTAGCACTCAAACGTTTTACAGATATACTTTGGAAAGTAAAATGATACAGTGTTTTTATTTCCCGATATTATGCATTCAATTAATTAACAATCAAGAAGAAATTTTGATATATTACCACTATAATTTCAAAAATTAAAGCTAAATAAAACAATTTAATTCCAATAGAATTTTCCAGCTTATTTTTAATTGGTTTTTTAAACATATTTTAAGCATGCGTTTCATTAATATATTTCACTGCTAAAGAAATAGAAATTGTTTTTATTTGTTGTACAAATATTTCATACTGGAATTTTCTTCTATTATTGATGATGAAAGAATTAAATGCGGTTTATTCTTCCATAATATACATATTTCTTTTTTGAGTATGCTTTTAATACAGTTTTTGAAGTTACTATAAAGGTTTAGTGTCAAAATTCGCAATGGTGAGAACGTTTTCAAAGTGTATCTATTTTTTTAGTACTGCTACTTTTAAATATTATGTAATGCATAAAAACTCTGAATTTAAAGCATTAAATAAAAGCAAGTTAGTTTCATTATGAAAGTTATTTTTAAAGAATGTTTGTTTTATTATTATTGCAACTATTTTAAATATAATTCCTTTTTATCTGACATTTGTTAATGCTCTATTTTTTTTTCTCAGAAAAATTTATTTTCAAATTTCTGGGCGTTATTAGTTTTTTCGAAAGAAACCGAGTCCAAGAAGAAAAAAAAATTATGCAACTTTGGCCAAAAATAATATAATTCATCATTATTCTAGTCAAACACTAATGAAAGTAAAATATGTTGTAAAACATTGATGAAATGCCTGGTGTATATTTAGTTTAATTAAAGCTAAAAAAATGTTAGTAGTATAAAAGATTCTCATTCACATACCGATTAAAACATGAGTTTCCCTATGTTTGCATTAAAGGTTAAATAAAGATGAATCCTTTGTAATCGACATTTTCTAATTTCCGTATCGTGCATCATGTTCGTTAACAATAAAATGAAATGTCAAATTTTTCTATGAAAGCATAATTATCATACTTGTCAATATATAATATCTCAAATGTGCTACAGCTAAACCTCACACCAGAGAGTTGAGAATGTTAACAAAGAGTTTTTACTCTTTATGAAATATTCTGAACATATTAATGTACTTTTAGTAATTAACGTATTTAATAATATTTATGTATTTTTAGTAATACATAAAAATACTTTTACGCAATTCAGAAATTTTGAGACAGAGTGCAGGTGATCATTGTCAGCCAATGGATGTTGAACATTAGTCTTGTCCCCCCAAAATAGATTTCCGAATATATTTTCCGTCATTATCTATATTAACAATACAAAAAAAAAAGAGTAAGAGTTTGTGTTGGCGATCCAGGGTAGATCGTTTCATCTACATTACCAGATTTTGGAACAGGTACTTTTCAGAGGACACAAATTTGGATCTAGAATCCTTTCTTTTATACAGATTTTAATTAATTAAAAATTATGCTGAATTCTAAAGCTTCTTGCAATAATGTTTAAAGATATTAAGCTTAACGATACTTTTTACATCATTTTAAAACTGAAATTTTTTTTAATGATATGAATTTAGTTTCCAAGCATCCCCCCCCACACACACATTTTAATATTTGTATAAAAATATTTTTTTACGAACCTTTTATTAATATATCTAACTGTCGCAGTGAAATTCAAACCGTTTTGATTGTTTCAACATATATTTAATCCATCGTTTTTCTTTCAATATTGAAGAGTAAGGATAGAAGATTCTCTTAATTATCTGCTCGGTTTAAAGAAACTCTCAATCAGTTTTCAGTTTTTAGTTAGAAATTGAAATTACATTGCCACAAATGGCAACGTAAAATTTGAAAAAGATTGCACAGATACTCAGGTTTTTTAATGTCACTAAAGTTGTCATTAGGACTCGACTCTACTTCGAAATCCAATGCATTCAATAAACAAAAAAAAGTGTGTAGCTATTTAAATAACACAGTTTTAACACAATTTGTTTGACAAAAATATTTTGATGAGATAATCAGGAATGTCAATTATAGTTATTAGTTTTTTTTTAAACTGAAATTAAAAACAACTAGCTGATCTCTAAAGACAAGTTGTTTACAATAAGTCTCTTTTATAAATATGATTGCATTTTTTTTTTTTCCTTTCATCGATGATAGTTCTGAGCTGTATGCTTCGACAAAGAGTTTATCTGATTTTATATGTTTAGCCTATATTTAAGGTTTATTGAAATCGTTTCGAATTATTTTAAATTTATTATTAATAAATCTTAAAAAGTAGGTGAATAATGTTCAACATTCAGCAAGGCGAACATGCAATTTTTAATAAGGTTTGGTTTTTAAATTCGATGATTGAATTTTCATGATATTTATAATCAAAATATGGAAATCAAGATGAACAACAATTTACATTCATTTATGATTTTTTTTAGCAAATGTGGTTTGGAAGCTTTCACAAAATCACGCATCTATCCATACTTAAGGAATGCACGAAGTGAGAATAAATACCGAAATTTCTAGTATCATTAGAGCAGAGTCAAAAAGCATAAAGAATATTTCAAGTCGTAAAATTTAACGAAATAAAGTAGAACAATGTAAAATTCAACAGAACGATTCGTATTTCACAGCATATTTTATTTACAACACTAAACAATCTTGACATCAAGTTTAAAAAGATGTAAAAACCCAATCAGAAACTAATAATAAGAGTTAAAAAAATATTTTTCTTTCAAATTAAAACTCACAGTAAAGTAATAACAGTCTACACTTACTAGACACAGAAATAAAAAAGTATTTAAATATGATTTGTAATTTAAAAATTCATTGAGCTTCTTAGTGCGAATACGAGCATTATTAAACATTTCATTAAATAATTTTTCTTAAATTAAGTTGTTCCTTATAAAAATTTTCAACAACTTTCAATATTTTTCAGAACATAAGATTCATTGTCCAAATTCGAAGTCTGATTTGTTATAGATTTATGAAATATTTCTTCCATTTTCTTAAATCTAGGTGAATGGTGGGAAAATAAAAGACACGGGCAAGGCCGATATATATATCCAAACGGAGATTCATATGACGGTATGTGGTCGTTAGATAAGAGGCATGGATTTGGCCTATACTGTGACGAAGCACGCAAGTTTTATTACCGGGGTTATTTCCATAATGATCAATTGAATGGGCCAACTTTTGTGCTCATGAACAACATTCAATACACTGGAAGATTTAGAGATGGAAAAGTAAGTATTACAGATTTACTGCTTTCTCATATTAAGAATGTACAATACGTACAATTTCAATTGAATCTTTTGTAGGTAACTTAGTCTTAATGGCTTCTTCAACAAAATATTTTTAATTTTTAAATTTCAATAACCATGAAATTCGTACTATTTTAGGAGCTTTATAAAATTTCCACTAAATTTTTATTCATTTCACTTAAAATTTTATGTTTAGTTTTGAAAGAGAAGTTGAATGGAAGCATGTTCTCAGACAACACAAAGAAACTTTCAGCATATATGTTTTAATTCTCTGATTCAAATTTTAAAAAATCAGCTTACATCATTAAAAAAAGCAAGGCGTCAAGCTAAAAGAGAAATAATCTAAAAATATTTTAAAATGCGCGATTTTTCTTAAAAATTCATCATTACATATTTTTGAAGCTAAACGTTAAATGTAATTGCCATGGTATTCAAAAATTTTATTAAAAACATGCTTCAGGCAGAAACTTATTCAATATAGAAAAATTAATCAAATCTTCTTAGTTTGATGATAAACAATAGAAAAAAAACAGAATAAAATATTAATAACAACAATAGAAAAAAAACAGAATAAAATATTAATAACAACAATAGAAAAAAAACAGAATAAAATATTAATAACAACAATAGAAATGATTGCATTGAGTTTTACTTAAGCAATAAAACAACGCTTTCTAAATTGTGCTAGAAATATTTTTTTTAATTTATTAAAAATAGAAATACATTTTGCCTAAAAGAAAAACAGTATAATTGAAAAGAAAATTTCTGAAATTTAAGGTGATGCAAAAATTATTTTTTGCTATAATATTTTTGGAAGTTATCGCGGAAATACGTCAAAATTTCGTATAATATTTAATTCATTAAAATGTTAATAAAAAGTTTTAAAAATTCCCTAACATTTTTGCCCTCCAAAATATAAATGTGCCGAAATTGGTAGCACTAAATCAAACAGTCGGGTCTATAGAGAGCCTACACATACAGGCATTTTCTTTTTTTATTATTTAAGATAAGCAGCCATTAAAGAATGATTAAGGAAAGTTATGCATTTACAGTTCATAATATTAGGATTTATGAACTGTATTATTTATTTTTATTTTTATAATAATTTATTTTTATTAATAAACATGAATAATTTCTTTAGAAACATAAAAAATTCTAAACACTGCACTATATAAATAAACAGATACCGCGACTATAAAATCTAAGAAGTTGAAGTACGGACTTTTCATCTGAAATATGCAACGTAAATTGTTCTAACATTCAAAATGATACTTTTTGATGATTTCAAGATTTATAGCAAGTGTAAACTAAGCTTGGAATTTTCCTTTAACTTTCATTCAAAAAATTACTACAGCATATATCTTCGTAGAAAATTTGTAAAATAATTAAATCAAAAAGTGAAAAAGGCCATTTCCTTGCAAAAAATATCTTAAATCCAGAAAAAAAAAGATGTTACGATTTAATTAAAGAAATATTACGATTAAAATTACATAATACTCTTTTACAATATTAAATATGACAATGTAAGGTTTCAGAAACCAGTGAAGTAATCATACAAGAAAAAAAAGTCCCCCCGACCCTTCCTTCTATGTTCTAAAGAACAAAAGCCTTGATATTTGATAAGTTCTTTTTTAGTTGGAAAAAAAAAAAAAACACCTTAAGAAAAATTGTTTTCCTAAAAACAGCCTGAAGGTGCTGGAACGTTTATTCTACCCAATGGTCTGCAAGTGAAAGGAAAATTCAAGCTGAAAGGTGCGAAAAAAATTCCTCTCTGGACAACTACAAGTTTGGCACCTGCATACACTTTATATGGGAAGAAAGGTGAACGTAGTGGAATTTAAAAGCAGTTTGTAATAGAAATAAAATAAATATCAAATAAAGGAGTTATATTCTTAGTTCACAAACTTATTGTTAGCACTTTTATCTAAATTTATCTACATCGACATACCACTAACTTCTTCATTTGAGTTTATAAATAACTAATCTTTTAAAACATTTCACTGCATAATAATTTATTCTCTATGGTATTCGATGAAATGCGATCAAAGGATAGTGCAGGACACTTATCCTAAAATAATTAAAGACGACAACAAGTATTTTTCTTGAGCATTGCACAGAATATCTAAAAGTTTATTTAGTAAAATATTTTTGTAAATAATTTTGTGATTATAATTGATACATACCTATCTAAAAACAATGCACATTAAGAAATCCAATTAATTTGAATGTACCATAAGGCATTTATTGGTAAAGACTTAAGATTTATATACTCTTAAAATATACAGAAGAAAAAACTGTACACGTTAAGGTAACATTTATGAAAATGCATATTAATTTAACTGAAATAGGGAAAAGCACATCATAACACACGAATTGCAATATAATCAGGAATCTCGTTTGGTTACATTTTCTTTTAATTAACAATTACGTGTAAATTCAAGAACTAATTAGTATGAACGTGTGCCTACAAAATCTGTATTTTGAAGGCCAGCACATGCCTTTTCCACAATATTCCCCAGGCATGAATCCAAATGAATCTTCATCAAAAACTGATCAAGAACAATTTTCTTGAACTTTCATCTACCCTCGAGCATTACCAGGTTACTATCACATTAAGCATTTGATAAATATATTTTAAACATACTGTTTATGATTCGACACTGCGAAGAAATGCCATAGAAATCCTTAATAAGAAATTATTATTTTTACCATAATCACCTTGTTAATTGTTTTTATAGTTAGAGAGTGATAATTCAAATACTTTTTTTAATATATTAAATAAACAATTATTTGTAATTTTTTAATGTATGTCTATCATATATCATTTACAGATATTTTTTTCTGATATTAATTTACAAAATCAAATTTCCATTAAAGAAACTAGAAATTTAAAAGGCTTAAAAATATTTGTTAGTAAAAAAACGTGACTAGTAATAATAATAATAATAATAAGTAATAGCATTGTTTATGTTCAATGCTGATATATTGATATTTCAATCCAATAAAATGTCATTAAGGAATACAAAATGATGCACAGTAAAAAAAATTAAAATCAACTCATTTAGTCATTTTTACGAAAATAAAGAAGGGGGAAAAAAACGTCAAAATATTTTTTTTTTAAAATCACATAATAACGAAATTAAAGGTTGCCCTTATTATTTTCATCTTTTAAAAATATAAAAAATAATATGCTAAAAACACTTTTTCCAGATATTTAATGAATTTCATCTTCACATGTATACATACATCTCACTAAAGGGAAATTATTTAATCAAAATTTAAACTTTAATGATGTATCATAAATGAAAAATAACTACGATATAATTTCGATGGCAGGGAATAAAAATATATCCAATAAAAAGCATAGAATCTGCAAGTTGTATTAATCTATTCATTTTTTAATGAAAAAAAAAAATAAAAAACTGATTTTTTTAAAAATTACTTTGAGCCTTCAAAATTAATTATGTAAATTCGTTTCAAAATAAAATGGGAATGCAGATATTAAAATATATCTTTAGATTTTAAATTAAAATTTTTCGAGATTAACTTTAAATGCAAAATAACAAAAATTTCAAAAGTAAAAAACAAAAAAAAAATATTCTTTACTGAAAACAATACATAAAAAAAGATGGCAACGCAAGAAATGTCGTATAATTTTTAACTTAACATTGTTTATGCTCAACCTGAAAAGAAAGGGGATGGAGGAGGAATATACAACAAAACATCACAAAGCAAATGACGGCACTGCCAACTATACAAACTTAAACAGATAAGGGGTGCTTGAGGGAGAGAGGCAGGGGAGAAAACAACGGCTAAAACGTCAAGATCGTTTTTCTTGTACTTCTTTTCCCCTCTTTTTTCCCACAGGGAAAACAAAACAAAACAGGCTGACGGACAACAGTCAGCAAATGTATACAGCACATCGTCGCTCAAGACAGCTGGGAAATATCATACATAAATACATACATCAATTCATGCCGAAGGATGGATGCATTTACATCATCCAAATGGAAATGGACTTCATCTATAATGGATGCCTGTTTACAACGGTGGCCTCAAAAAACAAACAAACCCCGTCAACCAACACCCCTTTTGTCCATGCGCCGAAGCCTTTTTACAGGGACATGGTGAGCCCCAGAGGGGGAAAGAACGCAAAAAACACAAGAGATTCAGATCGCTTGAGCGGATATATTCCCATGGACGCACCTGCATCTGGCATCATCTACATACGCCTATTGTCCGCCACTGGTCATCTATCAAGGGAGGGAACACGGGACTTAGCGTCCGTTTGCGCGCCAAGGCGAAAGCGAAGAACATCCATACACATGGCCACGGACCCTGGAGGAATACATGTATGAAAAAACAGCCACATTCGCTTACGACCTGACGAAAGCATAATATTTTAGAGAATTACCATCGCCGTGTGAACATCAGTTTTTATTCCCACGTGAATATTTCAAGCCCTCCTTCTTCTGCAGACGAAAGAAAAGAGCATATCGAAGAAGAGGAAATCTTGGGCGTGTAGGGGGCATGGAAATCCACCAATAAATATTATTATTACAAACGAAAACGTTTGGTGAGGCTTTTGGAACTATTCAAAAATTCCAGAGATTGCGAAGGAAGCGCGTGCCAGATTTCCATTCGATCTTTGCCAAACTTCCCCAAAGTTAAGCAAACATGAAAAGTTAGAGTTCACTTCTTGCGCTACTTAAATATTCAACAGTATTTGGGTACAAAATTTTAGAAAGATGCTTTGATAAAAAGGAATATTTTTCAGAAACATATGGAGTTTAACTTAACTAATCTCAAGGCCTAAATGTTATTCCGATTTATTTTGAGAAAACTTGAGCATTCACAAGTGTATGCAAAATCGTATGTAATCATGATAACATATACTTCAACAATAACATGCGTGCAATGAGAATAATTTAAAAAGTTTTAGCCAGAAATATTTCCTTAAGAAATAGATAAAAAGATGGCAAGCAGAGCATCTTTCAGAAAATAATTTTTCTATGAAGATAAATAAGAGTAAGAAGCTCTTCTTTAAATTAAAAAAAATTAATAAAGCCAATTGCTTGATTACATTTTATATAGTTACAAAAGGTCGGTGGAAAGTAATTTTATTGTTCCTTATTCTAGTTTTTAAAACAGTTAAAAAAAAAAAGAATTTTCAGCAAAAACAGACAAATATGGCAAAGTTACATTTCTAAACATTTAAGGCAACTGACATTAAATATATAGTAATATCTGGATTTAGTACTTACATATTTAAAAGCAAACCTCTTTTACAGAATTTTATTATTGATGGCAAAGGATCAATATCTGTAATTTCAGCACCACGTGTAAAACTATTTAATTTTTATTTATAGATGAATAAATACGGATCATATGAATACTTAGAAAAATATTTTCTACCAATCTTATCCAAAGGATTTATTAGAAAATAAAATAAATCATATACAAAAAAATTTTAAATAAAAAAAATAACAGTTGAAAAATAATTTATCAGCACTTTTCAAATACACCTTTAAATATTCAATATTGCATATTGAAAAAAAAATTCAGTAAAAAATCAAGTTGTTTTTCTCTTTATCTTTAATATGCATATAATATTCAAAGCCGTTTCAAATTCATGCATATGCTGGCATTACTAGAATAATATAAATACAGAATAATTATAAAAAGCATTGTAGAATAAATATAAAAGATGAAAAAATAAAAAAATTCATAGTTTTGACAGTCCAGAAATGCATACATATATAGACGAGTGCACAGTAAAAAAAAAATGTCAAGAAATAATTTCAACTGATTTTAAGTAACATGCGCGAAAACTATAATTTTAAAACAAAATTTCAGCATGTTCGAAAATAATTTGTATTCGTGTGAGTCAAATCTGCAGTTAAACTTCATGCACCATTTCAAGTTAATATTTTGACGAACATAAGTAAATATATAATTTTATAATTTTTAAATATTTAAGCATATAAAATTCTGTGGCTATAAAAATTCATGCCAAAACAACAAAATTATTTTTATATTATAAATAATTAAAAATAAATGATGGAAAAATCTTTATTCAGTACCATATAAATATTAAAATGTTTATAATAGTAAAAATACTACATAAAAAAAATCAATGATTATAGAATTGTAATTAATGGAACAGTAAAATCACTCCATACAAAAAGCATGAAAAATTTTCATGAGTCTCTGTTTAAGGCTTAAAAGAGGAAAATTCTACATAATAAATTTTTAATTCTGGAAAGGATTTAGAAATGTTTGTAACGTACAAAAATGGAAATGATCTTCTGGAGTGTTTCGTAATTGAGCTAATTTTTATTCACTCATGCCATTAAAAAAAGCTCATATTCTATTATAATTTAATATAAAAAAATTAAATTACTTTCTAAAGTCAGAATATCAAGTTTCGATCCGTTACGGTTTAAAGGTATCTAACATGCCGATGCGTTCCACCTGCCTTAATTATTAAGCCGTGCAGGATTTCTTTTTACCTGTTTTTCATAACAACGAACTACAAAAACTTATCTCAGTTTACTATGCATTTCTGATAACAGCGTAGAAGAATGTTTCGTAATGAAGATGTAGAATTTTTATCATTCATATGCACGTGTTAATCTAGAAAAAGTGTTGTTTACGCGCGCAATGTGAAAAGTTGCAGCTATTTTCGATACAGGAAATAAAGTGGCTCTTGAAGTTTCAAACTCAAGAGCCAAAATAATTTTTTGACGGGAAATACTCTGCTTCATTCAGTAGTCAATAAAAATACAATGATATCTCTTTCAATAAAAAAATGCGACTAAGAAGTTATGAAGAGCTTTACAGTTCTTGAAAGAGTGAAGGTGAAAAATTATAAAAGATGGCTAATGACTTCATTAAAAAATCAGAATGCGCATTATTTCCTCATACTTTGTTCAATATTGTATGCTATCAGCAAGAGTGGTAAATCGCGCATTTGCCCAAAGCAGAAACGGTGGAAAAACTTAAAAAAAAAAAATTACTCATATTATCTGTAGAAACAGTGACCTCTTTACACATTATTTTGAACTCCTTAAAAGACTGCCTAAAAGGCACATTTCATAAAACATTGCTCATTTGATACTTCAACGTGAAACACGTTTTTTCTTCTCGGTAATTATATTGTTTATCACTTTCTAAAACTTGCTTTTCACAGGATAAAACTCGTTTATCTGCTTATACTGTTGCAAATAATATAGCATTCAAAATAAATTCAGGATTTATGTTTAGATTAAAGTAAAGTAAAATGTTTCAACAAAGCATCGAAAATAGAGTAGTACCAGTAAATCGAGAAGTACAGAATATTCATTTCCTATAAGTGAAATTTTTACAAAACCAACACACATGATGGATCATCAGTGGATTTAGCTTCGAACTTTTAATACTCTCAAACGAAGTATAAGCTCTGTGATTAGATAAAATAAACAATTAGAATTATTTCCCGATGCAATTTTGAATTATTCCTTTTCATTAATCATTGATATAATATTACATTAATTATAAATTAAACATGCTGTTTCTTAGAAGGTGGGAAATAATTGCAATATGTATTTACAAAGTGAAAAAGAAATCAATGAAATTGAAATCAAGAATCATTTAACTTACCAAGGAAAAAAAATAGCATTAATAGCAAACTAGTTAATAATCTCTGTGCTCTACACAAAATAACGCTCTTACAAAAAAGAAGACGATAAATTCAATAAACAAAGAAAAATCATTTTAAAACATAAACAAGCTCGGAAAAAAAAATCATGTTACAAGGCGCGTGACTCAATGAATTGGATTTGCACAGCACCTGTACCAAAGAATAACCTCACTGGCATGACATGATTACAGGTTAGAATCGTTTTATCATCACTCTTTTAGATGGTTTAAAAAACCCTCCACCCCTGATCCCCGAAGTGTGCCCCTCATCTATGCCTTTCATATCACCTTTCCGATACGGTGCTGCCACCTGTTAATCATAAAGTTAAGAAGAGCCAAAGAAAGGAGGGTAGAAGAGCGGGAAAATTGGCAACACTGGAAGGAGGCGCGAGTGACGGATCGTTCGGGACACCCCTCAGCAATCCTCCGCGATGCATCATAGCACTCGACAGCTACATTGTATTTAAATAGTGAGAAGGAACAGAGAAAAATTTGCGCACTTCATTTCCAAGAATAGTTATTTTTTTTTTCCTCCCTTGCACTCAGCCTACAATGCTGCTAACGCTTATTTCTAGTTAACAATAGAAGTGAACACGAGCCTTATCAATGGCGGTATTTCGAAAAGATCATATGGAGGGAAATGATGCATTAGTAAATATTTGAATTACTGAAATTAATGGAGAAATAAACTTAATTTAAGATAAAGGTAATTTTAAGATTTACAATATCTCTCAAAAAGAAATTTAGTGCTAAGATGAAACCTCCCATTCCAATAAATTATAAATTATTCTCATTAAAATAAAGCAAATCATTACAAAAATTTATTGAAAAAACTTTTCCCGTCAAAATCTATAATCAAAAATGATTGCAATGGATTTTCAATTGGTGTCAAAACGAACTTTAATGCTCAATAACTTCTCCTGCTAATGAAAATTTAGATAAGAAGGTAGAGCGTCTTAACAGCATAAAGTATTTTCTTAAAGAAAAAAAAATCAAATATATTACAACTATTTTTCAAATTAAAAAAAAAAAAGTCAAACATTTGAACAAAATTTCTATAAACCATATTTTAGAGGAAAATTGTTCTTTCTTTGTTTCAATGCCAGAGCCACTTATGCAATAAAATTTATTTAATAAAGAAGGAAAATTGAGGCATAATCTTCAAAATATTCAATTACAAATATACAATTACATCTTTAAAAAAATTTACGATTAGTTGTCAATACTTAACAGGACCTAATGGAATATATAAATAACGAGTGAAAGAGTTAATAAACGAGGAAAATACTATAAATATCAAAAGGCAATAACAATTATAGGAAAGAAAAAAACTTTAAAAATATTTGGAAATGCACAAAAACGTTTTAAACTTGTTTTTCAAAAAAGCAAAAAGCATGTAGCTAAAGTAGCAAATATAAAAGTATGCAATATTAGAAAATAACACTGGAAATAAATTTAAAGAATAATGAATAGAATAGTATGATGTAATTATATGAAATTAAAACTATGGGGAAATTATTGTTATATCCCTAACTCGAAAGTGGCGTGTTTATATATATAGCAGTAATAACAAAATAAAAATAAAAATTTCACGTAACTCATATTCTTGATAATTGATAATAAATCTAACACTGTCCTTGTCAAAACAAAATTTAGCAGAATTAATAAACTGAATAACTGCATTCTTTTTCTGAAGTATAAATGGCAGTTCCGAAGGTACATAAATCAGTCAACATAGCTACAAAACATTGAAACATAGCTTGGGTTGACTATTCATGATCGCAAGCAACAGTTTTTCTCTAAGTTGATCTATTCAAAACAGATTTGACAAAAATTAAACATTCAAACAGTAGTATATATCTGACTCTGTATGGACCAAACTAGATTTTTCAAAGGAGGTTTTCAAGAGAAATATAACTATACTGAAACAGCTTCTGAAATTATAATATGCACAAATAAAATAAAATTTATATTAAGATTTTATAATTTAGTACATATTTTATTATATCATAAAATGCTAGGGAAATTTATTTTGTAATAGATGGCGATAAAAGATTACGATTTGCAATAAAAAAATATGTATCAAATAGATTAAAGAAAATTTCTAATTCTTGTACTTTTTCACTCAAGTTTCAGCTGCAGTTATTAATCGGATATCCAAAATAAATATTCCATTTACCTATAAGTGACTACAATGATTACTCCGAAATTAATCTAATGAAGTTTATTTAAATTTTACTTCTGGAATTGCTTTCCTACCGTTATTTAAGAAATATGCTCCTATTTGAAAAAAATCATTAGCTTGAAACAATTCTAAATCAAGATATCTCCAGTTTATTCCCTACGTCTGTTTGATATCGGAAGATTAAGCGAAAAGAAACTAAGATAAATAATGTAAAAATTTTATTTTTAAAGTCATATGAACACGATTCATATTGAATTTTAGTTTTCATTAAATTTATTCATTTTCTTTCATACATTTAAAAATATGCGATTGTATTTTTAAAATTACACATTTTTGGAAGAATATAAATGACAAAAGAGAATAAATTATAGAAAGCTTTTGAAAAAGAAATATTTTTGAGATTTTATTGCTTACACTATTATTTTCCAGTCTTTTTTTTCTTTCCCCCTTCTAGGAATAATAACGTACTATATATCATTGGTAAAATAAATTAATCAAGAATGGACATCATACAGGAAAAATATAATGTACACTTTCGTGTAAGCATTATATGAAAGCAGTTTTAATAGAATTCAGATAAAAACTGAAATATATAGAAAAATTAACATTTACAAAGTTTTCTGTTATATCTATTACTTGAGTAACCTTTATCGTTGCTACAGCTTTTTTAAAAAAATTTAGTTACTCTTTTTTACTTGGCAGACATTATTACATAAGACTTTTAGACATGATAATGTAAAAATTTAATATTTCGTTTGATCTCATTTTTTGAAGGGTTATGTTGAGATTAAAATGTTTCATCAATTGATTCCATAAATATTTGAAAGGTTAAGACTTGAATTCACTGGAACCGTTCCAGTATTGAAATCTACCTAGCTTTAGGAAATGTTTTAGCATATTTGCAACACAACATGAATTTTAATTCTACGGAAATATTGAAGCTTCATCACAGGAAAAAAAACTGTTATATTTTTCATTTCGGATGCTGGTATAGTTTAGGACATTTCAATTAGTCAAGCAAATTTGATCTACAGTTTTTGAGATTAACAACACTAGATCATAAGACTAACTAAATATTATATATCATCATCGTCATTAAATAAAAGAGTGTGATTATATCACCTCAAATATCACTTTCAATAAGTTCGCAGCTACTTTAACATAAATTTCAGCACAGTTTAATCTTTTCATCTCAGTTTATGAATTAAAAATAGATATGTTCAAAAGTTATAAGTTTTTGCTGTTATTAAATTCTTTCAATTGGCACTGAAAAGCATTTAATCAACTTGTTCAATTTATTTATTACTTTCAAAATTTATTATATATCATTTATATACTTTCATATTATGCATTTATTTATATATTTCAAATTTATTTACATATTTTTATTTGTTCAAATTTTAATAAAGCGAAAACTAAGATCTTTTTAAACAATTCACCTTTTGAAAGCTAAAATGTAATTTAAATTACAACCTGACTCAGCTAAGAACTGAACAATTTTTGAATATGAAACCGATTAAATAAGGTAGGATCTTATTCGATCAAAATTTATAAAGAACAATTGATAAATAAAATAATATTAAAAGAAAAAAGTTTGATTTATTCTAGACATACTATTAACAAAACTGCATTAGCCAATGATGTGAAAATAAAAGAATTCAGTTACATTCATATAATCGTATACTTTTTAGATGATTCATATACTTTCATAAAACAATTCTGAAATTTCAATATTTTTGTTTAACAAATAATACATTGTATTTCAGAAAAGATCATAATGCTGTATACAATTGACGCCGAGCAAAATAATATAACTAGGAATTCTAACTCTAACGATAAATAATCATGAACAACAAATTTGTAATTTTTTTTATAACAAGGAATATAAATAAGTTATGATGAAATAAGAAAGAGTAATCTGAAATATTATAAATACATATGATAATTATATGAATACAGGTTAAAAAAAAATTTCCCAATGCTTCGATTCAGTTTCAGTAAAACAATAAAAACAATTAAGCCTGAAATATATATATAGATAAATAACTTGGAAGTATATATTAAAACTTTTTAGGCCCATATTTTAATGTTAAGGTCATTAACGAAATATGAAACAACTTATTTGTAAAGAAACTGAATTAATATGTAAGGTTTTTCAATAAACATTAAAGTATTGATATTTATTTCGAAGTAAAAATTTTTAAAAATACATGTAAAGATTATTTTGAAATCACTATATCTAATTTATTTAAATGGATCCGTAGAATTGGAAACTTTTCACTCTCCTATTTAATCAACATCAGAATTTTCCAGAAAAATAAAACCGGTATGCTGACAACTTCCTTATCAATGCATTTTCTGTTTACTTTGCAATTCATAAACGGCACATGGATGATATTCTTTCTTTTTTTTATTATTTAGATAAGGAAATAATATTCTCATGTAGATTAAAAGATATCGAATTTAGCTTTCAAAACCAATCACAATTCCCTCATTTTTAAGAAAATATTTGTTTTCGTCGCAGGAAAACAATGAAGGGAAATCTGTAAGAATTCAATGTCTGTAATCTAATCATACAAATAAAAAGAAAAAATTATAAAGATATCACAATGCTGAACTCAAAACAAAAACATGATTTTATACCATGTAGAGTTTAGTTAGAAAAGTTATAAAGGAATTCAAAATACTTCATCTAGTATTTTAGAATTCATATTTATGTATTTTAAAATTTAATATGCAAAATCCTACAAATTATTACAACTACAATTACCATATAGATAGATCTGCAGACTTAACTTACTACTTGAGTTCATCACCTATTTAAATTTTTAAAGCCACCTTAAGTCTAATTAAAAAAAGTATGAAAGAATGCTAAAATACTGAATTTAGTATATATGTGATGCATTTTCAAATCTGACGACAAAAAAAAAAAAAAAAAAAAAAAAAATACATCATGTAATAAATTTAATGTACTCAATTTATTTTTTATTCAGATTTTAACTGTTATTTACCCACTGCTAATTTCAAATGCTTATGTAAGGAATGTGCTGTAAAAGTCCAAGTAAAGACGACTAAGACTTAAAATTCAATTTTAATTTTATGACTTTATTATATGTATATAAAAATAAAAATTTTGGTTTGAATAATATAAATTCTAGAAAATATTCTGAATGTTTTAAAATCCAAACTATCAACAAAACCAACATTTTTTGTATTAAAATTTGATAAGGGTTATAAAAAAGTTTCTCGTTTTTTGAGTTCTAATTCCAGATAAAGACAAGATAATTTACGTGTGACCAAACGAAAAGACATGTAATATATAGGCAAATATATATATTGGTTATAAATTAACAGTTATTGGCGGAATTAATAATTGCTTAAATTTTCAGTAAGATATTTTATTTAGCTAGCCTCTTAATGATTCCGCAGCAAAGAATTTTTAAATCCCAATCTTAATATTCATTTAACACGTACTATTTTAAAAACCATATACCATTTTCTTCAATATACAATGCATTTTCAAAATTTTCTGTCATCGCACTTAGAATGTGAACTTTAATTTTGAAAAAGATGTATTTAAACTTCAGATAATACAAAAATCTAAATACTGAAATCAAAAATTTTCATTAAAAATATAAAACATTTTCATTGAATTATAAAAATAGAAAGTAGAATCTTTTAACATCGATGCTTCATTTATATTACGGAATATATTTTTTATAATAACTCAGAGGACTATTCAATAAAAATTTCTCTAATTGAACAACAAATATCAATGCGCTAAGATAAGAAAACAATTTTCAAGCAATATGAAAGTTAATTTTATACATCTAAACACATTACATTAAACAGCAGTAGTGTTTAAAAATTAACACTTTGAAAACTTCCTTCATTGCTCACTTGTGAAGTATTCAAAAAATATATTAAAAATATACTTTAAGCAAAAATCTGAAATAATAAGCTTCAACTTCCTATATCTGTCACCAACAATGGAAAAAAAAAAGAAGAAATGCAACAACAAAGAAAACTATTTGAGTTTCTTAAAAATAATGAAATGCATTATTGCAAATTAAGCTGAAAATATTTTTTATTTAAATCTATTAAAAGTAAATTGAAGAATGTTACTAAAAATATCCCCAAAAGTTGGTTCACTGAAAAGATAAGTTTATAAATTTTTAGATGATGCATGCAATATCTATGCGTTGTAATAATTTCGGACACAAGGAAAACAAAATGAAAATTTCTATAAACTTTAAAATTAATCAAAAGTTTCAAAAAAATCGAGCCGAAATGCACATTTTTATATTATAAAATACATCTGTGCTAAATTTGATAGTTCTAGGCCTAATAGTTTGTGTTTAACAGCGCCAACATTGACACATATACATATATTCATATTCATTAATCGCAGAGATTGAGACTTAAATCTCTCTAATAGTAAGTGTTAATCTCTACTAATAGTGAAGGTGAATGTGAGTCTACGTTGGCGCTGACTGTTAGAATTACCAAATTGAAGTCAATCTCTACAATTAATGAAGATTCTATGTTGGCTTTCCATAAAATCTATAGTTACTAAATTTAGCAAAAACAGTTTTTTGAAAATTAAGGATTTGCCCTTTGAAACATCTTTTTTTTTTTTTTTTTTTGAAATTTTTAATAGAACTTTATATTATTAAAAATTTAACGAAGTTCCCCCACTATTGTCGAAAAAAATACAGAACAAAAATAAGTTTTATGCCATTTTAAAATTGTCTCTTGAATGATGCCAATTTAATTGCCTTGCAAGTTTTTTTGAAATTTTGCATTTATTTTTTCTTTTCAACAATAATTTTTATTATTGCAAAGAAATTTAAAAGATTAACGGGAAAAATGTTTAATAAATTCAAAAATACAAGAAAATATTTAATCAAGTAGTTAAATATTTACTTTTTACTATTTATAGATTTATTAAATAATTTTCAAGATTCTATCAATTGTCTACGAAGTTTAGAAGAAAAATTAGAAAGGGAAATTATGTTAGTGTAAAAGACTATGCGTAGTTTGAAATCTATTATCCATATACTTATGTTCTAAATAGCATTATGACATAATGGGAGTTGACTTAATTAAGAAATCTCTTCCTCTGTTTCGAGAATCATGAACATAAATTTTTTCCTAAAAGATTGAATTCAAATTAAATATAATAAATATTCGCATCGCTGATTGTCGAAGGCAGCTAATTATTTAAAAAGTCGATAAAGTATTTCAGAAAGATATTGCAATAAACATAAAAATTTTCTTTCTCATATAAAATTTATCTTTTTAAAGCAGATAAAACTTTTTTTATTTCTGTATCCTCTATAAAGATTCCAAGTAGAAATTATTCACAGTACATAAAATAAGTTTCTCGCAACGCAGTACTAAAATAATACACATAGCATTAACATAAATCACAAATCACATCCTAAACCCCAAAAAAAATGCCCTTTAAAAAATGATGATAATGTCAATAGTTTAAACAATGTCAATGCCAACAGTATAAAACTTTAAAGAACCCCAACAACAATCAATTTTATTTGTATTAAAGGTCGCGTTAAACTGACTTTTAAAGGTTTTTTTTATATACAATTACAAATTTTTTTTAACATTAACGTTTTCTAGATCTTCTCTCTCTCACTCTCTTTTTTCTTCAAAATATAATAAATCAAAATAATATGTTTATATTATTGATATAAACATATTAAAAGACTGTTAAATGAAAATAGTAGATTATAAAATCAACTACGAATAATGGATTCAGTAAAATGGTATAAAAACATGAAGTTAATTTTACATTTCAATGTATGCAGGTTTTGCTGCGTAAAAAAAAACATTTTATGCCTACTTAGAAATTTCTATATTTACATTTCTATAATAATATTTCAAGTATTACATGGTACTATTAAGGATATATATAAAAAATTAAAAAAAAAACCAAACGCAATAAGTCAGAATAAAAATTTAAAAAGCATTAAAGAGATATAAAATTGAATACAAAATAGATTTGGAATTTAATTTTGAAGAAAACATTCCTGAAAACTACCGATTAAAAGACGGATAAACATGAAGAATTTCAAGGGGAAAAAATGTCTTCAGCTATCTGTTTTTTTGAAAATCCAAAAAATAATTTACATTCTACGACAACAAAATAGCAAAAAGTGTTCACACTCGAGAAAGAGTCGGAAAGTGTTTATTTTCAATTAAAAAAAATACATACATACCGCAATTTGTAGGCTTGCGTTTTCTAATAACCATCATAATTAATGCTGTTGATTCGCATCATCACATATGTTTTTCACATACTAATTGAAGTCTGCAGTGTTATCTCTCAGGATAGTCAATTAAAACAGCACGCATTCCATTTACGAAGCAGCAAAATATATACATTGGACTGGATGTAGTTTAACGTAAAATATATCAAAACTAAATATGAAATTAAAGATAGAAATTTCGACTGATTCTTCACCTTATACGCCGCATTAAAGCAACACATGCATAATCTTCGTAGTCCAAATAAATATTCATTAGTTGGTTTTGTAATACGAGTGAAATAAACAAAATCTGACGTATATATTGAATAGATAGGGTTTATCATTAAGATCGCAGCTGCATCTTGCCATGCTTCCTACACCGAATGTATTTCCAAAAATTGTACCAGTTCTGCTCATATCTTATCTGCAATGCAAAACTGACCTTGAATACACATTCAGAAATTATCATGATTTCGTAAAGAATGATATGAAAGCGATTGTATGTGTACTATTTACAGAACACTCAGAAAGGTCACTAAACTGTACAAGAAAATAGTCAAATAGCAGTCGGTTTTTTTTAATTAAGGCAAAAAAAAATTTAAATAACGCATTTAAATAAAAAATATTAAATTGTGAATTATTTAACATTAAATTTAAAGTATAAGATATTAAATTATTAAATTATGCGATTACTTTAATAAAACAAGCATTCATGATCGATTTCTACTTCATTGCTCTAGAAATTTTCTTATATGATTATGGAAATAATGAAAAACTTAACAAGACTTATTAAGAATTTTTTAAAAAAAATTTTGGATAGTTTCTTTTTTTTATATAAATAAAGGATAAAAACTGAACAATTTAAACTATAATAATAATAAAAAAATTGCTTTATCTACAATTCATTTATTTTAAAATGACCATTTAAAATAGATACTATAACAAGACAATATCTATGAAACGTCAGACATACAAAATAAATACATTTTAAAGTATAACAAACGAAAATTAAAATACACAATTGCTCATTTTTTTTGTTACTTTTTAATATCTTTTGTGTAAGATATTTTAATGAAAAGAGAAAACAATATTTAAAATCGTAATTTATCTTCTCCTCTCCATATTCGGAAGAAAAAAGAGCAAATTTGAATGAAACTTTTAAATTTCAATCTCGCAAGTCAGAATCAAAAATATTTCATAGAAACGATTCAGTTTTAGCAATCTGACGCCAAGACGAAACAAGCTGTATTTTGATTGAATTTGGGTTTACTAAAGTTAAGTTTTAAATATGGAAATACAAACAATGAAATTCCAGGGCTATATTAAGAATACAGAGCTTTCATAGAAAAAAGAATTGAGAAATTTTCGGAGATAAAAGCGTAATAGCTTAAAATTAATTTAATGAAGTCTATTCTTGCAATCAATTGGATTTGCAGCTAAACAAAAAACGTAGATATTTAATCATGAAAGACCTATGAAATCAAAGTATCATAACGAAAAAAATTTTTAATTAATCTTTGGCAAAATTTAAAACTTGGAATTTTTTTTTTCATAATCGAATAAAATAAAATAATTTAAGAATAACATTCTAAAATGATAAAATTTTCTAAATGAGTTTTTAAATTACGATAAGAAAAATATATGTAAGAAGTACTTTCCAAAAAAAAAAAAGTTAACGACTTTTGAGAGATATATACAATATAAGTTGCCCATAATAATTAACAATAGTTTTCCCTAGGCAGCTAGATTTTTAAATATTATAAATATTATCCTAAAATATTATAAATATATTTTAAATATTTAAATATTATACTACATAAACTTTCTATATGGTGTTTATAAAAGAAAAGTTTGTGACAGCAATTCATTTGTAAAGATAACAGGGCAAAATAACATCCAAAAACCTAAAATTAATTAAATGCAATTATAAAATCATAGATACAATGATCAATTATTTATTTTAGATAATGCAAAATATAGTTAAGCTTTATATTTTATAAGCAATTTTCTCACAAAAAATAAATTTTATGAAAGCATTTCTATTTACTTATTCCATTGTTTCTTTGCTTCAGATAACAATATGAAGAATGTATGTAAAAAAAAAAAAAAAAATAATTCTTTTTATATTTTCCTTTTTGAAAAACTGCAGACATTCAAATTCTCCTGCTCTTTTCAAACATAAGAAAAATTAAAATTACGGATTAAATTCAATTAAATGTACTTACTTTTGATGTGCACATAGTGATATGGAAAAACTCGGAATAGATTATGATCAATCACAACACTTGTAAATATTGCAACTTCTTACCTGGAAAAAAATGAAAAAGCATTAACAAAAGCAAAACTTTATTCGAACAAACGCAACTATATAATTTATATATTTCGAAAAAGAAAAAAAAATGCACTATGTAGAACTTTTATATATAATAGAATTATTTACTTTTCAACTGATATGATTTTCATTTTAAAATTGGAGATTGATAATAAGTATACTTTATTGTATGACAATTCATGTATTTTGTATATATTTTGTAACTGAAATCTGAACGTAACAAAAAATAGGCATTGAAATTCTATATAACCCCACGAGAAAGGAATGCATTATATAATTTCCATACAATAGATTTTCTTGTTAATCCTCATATTCTCAACTATTTGCTAAATCGTAAAAATGCTTTTACCATCTAATTAGATTGATCTTATAAGATTGCATTATATATTAAATTATATATAAAAGAAATAATTATCCAACATTTCACATACCGCATTTAAATTGAAATTAATGCTTAATAGTTATTTCGAATTTAGACACAAAACTACAAAAGGATAGGTATTTTCTAAGGTAAAAATGGAATTAATTATTTAAAAAATAACAAATAAGAAGCGTAAAAAATATAACAGATGAATGATAGTTCATTTTCAAGGTAAAAGATTAAAATGATAATGCAGCATTAAAAAAAAAAGCAATTTTTTTATGAAAATTATGTATTTACAAAAAAGTTATGCCAAATAAAATGTTGAAATAAAAAAAACATTTTTATTATCTTTTTAAAATTATAATAGCAAATTCTGAATTTCAATAAAGCAAAAGAACAGGTAGAAGGGATTTTTGTTAAAAAAACTTTTTAATTAAATGGATATTTCTTGGAAATATAATGCATTTAAAAGTCTAATAATAAACTTCCAAAGAAATTATATGAAATTAAATTTCGAATTATAATTAGACAGCTATTCGTAATATTTTCATTTTCTAAATTGAGCATTTATTTTAATATTTATTTTCAACTTTCACATATAAATTTAGGCCATTCAAGTTCGATTATAGACAGTTATAAATTCAACCAACTCTTACATCCACCATTTACACGCATATACAACAAATATAATAAATAACGCATAGACAATCTTCCGTGTAGATTTGTGACAGACGCTGTATTTCCGTTCAAGATAAAACCGAACCAAGACTGGTACTTGTATATATAAAAGATCATTGAATTGCGGCGAATTACAGCAGGATGCTGATCACTTCATATTCTCTTTTCCTTGTGACGCTTTCCTGTGCTACGGAAACTGAGTGAACTTAGCATTTCCTTGCCATACTTATTTGCATGTAAGCCTAAAATAAATTCTAAAAGAAACAAGCATTTCCGGAAGCGGAGAAAGTAAATACGTGTTTACTTCACAGTAGGAGAACACCTGGAATAAAAAATAAAAGTGATAGAAAAAAGGTGAAAGGAGAAAAAAAATGTGTTCAGGGGTGATTCTCAGTGAAAGCCCCCTCCCTAGATAACCTTGGAAAAATCCCAGGCGAAACAAACAGGAAACGGAAGCATAGCCCAGACCCACGCAACAATGAACGTCAGGACGACGGAAAATACTGCCCACCGATTTTCCATCTGCAGTTAAGATTCCGCTTTCCAGATCACCGAGGAAATAGCTTCAGTTCAAAGTTCAGGTATAGTTATGACCCATGACGGAGAATTTTAGGGGAACCTATATGATAAATAGCAATTCTACAATTGACATTTTTTACAATTGACAGCCATTTCAATAAAATTTAAAAATAATTTCCAGAATAGAGTTTCAATTGAAGTTATTTCTATAACAAGGATATTCTCTTTTACTGAAGTTGAAATTTACTGCTAAAAGAAAGGACTGAATATTTTGGAAGAAGAAAAGAGGAAAGGGGGAAAAGTTTATAACATTAAGAAACACAAAAATGATTCTGAATATAAAAAAATATGGTTCATTAATTTTAGAAAGCAAATAAAAATATAGAGATATATATTTAAGAAATTCCTGTACTGAAGCAATGAATATTCACATTCGCTTAAACTTAAAATGTGCCCTCCTTTCCTTTTTAATCAAAACCCCTTTGCTTAAATTTAAAACCTGTTTTATACAGTATATACACCAGCAAATGAAAAAAAAAATTAAAAACGGCACATTTCTTGAATATGTTTAACAAATATATTTGAAAAATACCAAAATGAGTTTAAACAAATCTATATATGCTATTACTTGGAAGTTGGTTAATAAAATATTTTAGTCAGAATGATAACATGGCTGTCGTATAAAAAAAAGATTTTTTTTTTCATAAATATCATAAATAATTATAGAAAACTTCTAAAATATTAATAATGGTGGATTAAACAATGCCGAAGAAAATATAATGTGCATAACAATCAAAATTGCTGGAAAGCCTTTATAGATAATTAAAAATTAAAAGAAATGTAAAATAAGAAAAGTTGAGAAGAAGAAGAATATTAAATTTCGATAAATTAATCTCAACAAAACTGTTTTAATATATTTCGCCTTTGGATCATCTGCACGACAAATCTAGCAGATACAAAGACAACTAATTCGCTAAAAAAAGTAAAATAAATAAATAAAAGATTAAAAAAATCACAATAAAATCACCCACCAATGAGAAGCTGTCTACTGAACAGAAAAAAAAAAAATTAAGTAATTACCCTATTAGTTTCAGCTTACGTGCCCTTCTGTCTAATGGAAATAGAACAAATGAAAGGCAGCTCAAGCTGATAATCAAGCATCAGTGGCACTCACGCGAACACTTATTACAATCCTCTCTATACAACAGTATAAGAATGCGAATTGTGGAACAAAAATCCTAATTTTTCGACTAAAAGACATGCCACGTAATAACTCCTAAATTTAATAACAGTAGGAGAAAAGAAAATAATAGTTTTCAGGTCATTACAAAAAGCAGTTAAGAGTTTCATTAGCGAGTGAAACGTATAATTTAGAGTTGTTTCTAAGATGATGGATTCTTTTATTTCAAATTTGGAAAACTATATAATACACCTGCTGTTAAAATGGCAAGTTGCTTGAAAATTTAACAATGATAACACGCTTTGCAAGAAAAAGTTTTGATAAGTATTTCAAAATAAAATTCTTAGATATTTTTTTTTTCACGTTTCAAGAAATAAAATTTTGAAAATAAATTTATTTTCCCTTAAACTCGCAATTAAAATTCAAATCTGAAAATGTTAAAATCTGGTTAAATATATAGAAAAACATGCAAAAGATTTTAAATAAGAATCTTCCAGTTTATGAGTAATTTTATGAAAAACTGTAGAGAAATAAATAGCAAGGTAAATGAAAATGAGTTTAACCGACATTTGGTGCTGAATCATTTTTAAAAAATCAGCCAATTTCAATTCAAAATTTTAATTTTATTTAAACTTTTCTTGCGTTACAATTATTTATACTGAAAAAATATATATATTCCCACACTCATGTCTTAATTTAAATGCAATGTAAAAGAAATCAATTTTTCATTATACTGAATATAATCTTTTTCTTAATGCAAAATTGTGTATCTTCATTTTTTGAAGGGTATTGAAAACAAGCACCTTTGTACTAATAATGTAAAAAATATTTTCAATTCCTCCCTGGTATTTTGAAAAAGAATTAACTATAGAAAGAAAAGGCCAAGAAAAGAAATTAAAAGCAAATAAAGAAGAATGATTCTCAATTACAAAATCGAAATCTCAGAAAAGGGTAACATCTCGAAATGTAAGAACCGGAGTATCGGGAGGAGGAATAAAACGTGAAAACCTAACTTGGGAAATATAATATATATATATATCCCAATAAGGTTGATGTCCGATGGAGGCATTGACCGACTGACCGTTGGACAGACAAACAACAACATCACAGCATGTTGTGTCTGGAGCTACCAAAAGAAAAGAGTGTGCGGGGGTGTAGCAGGGAGGGAGTCAATTAACGGACCGTCTCGTAATCAGCAACAAAAGAAGAGCGAACGAGCGAGTGAGAGAGAGAGAGAGAAAAACACGTGCTTGGTCACGAGACTAGCTCAACCCTTCCGGTACTGCCTCTGCCGTTTGATGGCATTGTTTCTTCCCGACAATCTACTAACTACGAACGGGAAGTGAGCGAAGAAAAGAAAGCTTTTCCTTTATCTATTTCCGCGGCTGATTAATTTCTGTCTTTTATGAGAGTGTATAAAAAGAGACCACATATCCTGGATTCGCGCCGTCAGCGATTTCCGGATGCTCCACGTAGCCCTCCGATGCTCTCTTACGGAATGAAATGGATTGATATCGAGATTCTTATCGTCCACTCTTCTGAATAGACTTTTTATTCAATTAACAATCACAAGCTAATAAAATCCAACTAAAGCAATTTTTGACACTATCATCCAAAAATAAACACGTTATCTCATAAAGCATATTCGCAAAATAAGCAAGAATGTGTACACAGTATTGGAATATTTAAAGCATTCAAAGGAGGGAGGAAGGTAGTATTATAACAATCTGTTTCTAATATTTAACAATCAAAAACATTAAAAAAATCACAAAAATAATGTTTTACTTTAAGTGTATAATTAACGCATTAAGTTTCATAAAATAATTATTAAATAAAATAATAAATTACTCCAACGATTCGAAATAAGTATATATAATTATTTTTTAACTAGATATTAAATAAATTTTATTTAAATATTTTTTAACCTTAATTATTGAATTATTTTTTTATAATTATCATACAGAGGGTTATTATATTTTGGGAAGTCACAAGGTATTCTTGCAAAATTTAACATAATTTTTTACATCAAATTTGAAACATGGAAAAATTAAAACCATCTTAATTATTTATCTTTATTTTTATAAAAACTTTTTCACACAAAGTTAAACAATTAAACTAATGTGTTTGTTTTTTTTACACAGAATCTTTATTTAACAATTAAATAACGAAAAACAAAGTTTTGCAAATAACGTTTACTTAATAACAATTTATTAACTAATACTTGTTGTTTCTGCCATAATAAAATTTTAATACTTGTTATTAAATTTTGATAATGTATTTGATTTGATATATGTTGATTAATTTCATGGAACATGATTTCATAACAATTTTATGTATTTTCTCAGGTTTCATCGAGGGGGCACGAGCCATATCACTCATACGTTTGAAGCGATTCGGCACAACAATTTTTGTAAATTGCAAAATGTCTTTGCTTATCAAGTAATGGTTTGATAGTATTATTCATATTCTACGGGACTTTTTGGTGAATGTTAACATAATTAATATTAGTAGAGGCATTTTATGGTAAAAATAACATTAATCCGTTCTGCATGTATGGTGTCATAGAAATATTCAATATCTTAATGACTTAGGAGAAAATAGAGTATCTTGGTTTATAACTTTTATATGCAGAATGAAGGTTTATAATGTTTATATGCTAGGATATATACAATTATGCATTCTAGCATTAAAATTCCAGCTTCCACATTTTTATTCCCTTGCCTTTATATTTAATAATTTCATAAAAAATATGTAATTTCAGATTGTAATTCTATTTTCTTTATCGAGACGAAAATGTGGGAAGGTCACTGCCAGGTAAAAATATATATTAGAAAGTTAAAAAAGAAAAGTGAGAAACAATTAAACATAAACATTATAGTAAGGATGTACAAATTCTTCTGAAGATGGAAAAATTAAATATCGAAACAGCTGATTCATATGTGCAGTTCTATATAGAGCATGTGGCATGTTCTAACATGACAAAGACATTCAAAGCTGCAACATGGATTTTCCTGTTGCAGCTTTTATACAAATATCAAGAATGGCTTCAATATGACTTAATACGAGGCATTTAAATGACTTAATGCGAGTTTGATACTGCAAAGTGTGGAATGAAGTTAATTCGCAGCTCAAAAACAAAAATGCGAAGTAAGCAAACATTGGAATTCAATGCATAAAAATATTGAATATAATTGCTTTAAAAGAATCCAAAATAAGAGAGGTATTGAAGGTTCAAAATAAAATCTGTCATGAAATTAAAAATCAAAAATTATATTCCATTCTTCTAGAAATATAGTATATATTTAAAATAACTCATGTCATATATAATATAGGGTCTACATTCAAAAGAAATTGCAATTTCAGTTAAGCAGATTAAGTTGAATAACAATATATATTCATAAAATTCAAAATTATTTTAATTGAAGTGAGATCTAGTCTTATCTAAGACGTCCAGGGAGCATGTTATATTTGCTGATTAACGTTTCTAGCGACCAAAAAAAGGCATCTTTAATTGTACCCAAATTTTCAGAGTATTCCTTGCGCATTTATATTTTTATATAGAGGACTTTTTCTTATATGTTCATAGACTCTTCCTTCGCTATACTATTTTTTAGCCGCTTTCGAAATTCCAGGAACAATTAACAAACTACTTCAAATTCAGCTGTAACTTATTAATAGCACCTTTTCCAGTAATGATAACTTTTGCAATATACAATTTCGCTCACTGTCAGTTAATTATTTTAATTCGGTGTTCCTTCTTTCAAACCAATACTAATTTCATTGAAATCCTCCATTTTCTGATAATAGCAGATGTTACTTTCACACAAAATACGTTATTATATTTATTGCAATAAAATTTTTTTACTTAAAAATATATATGTCAACTACATTGTTTTCTTTTTCAACAAATGTCTCAACATTTCTAGGTTCACAAGTTATTTACTTGCTTCGATAATTTTCGACATTTTTTAAAATGCATACCATACATCCAGATAAAGGGAGTACGCATTTCTTGGTATAAAGAAATTGCTTTGAACTAGACTTTGAATAGTTGTGCACTCGATTAAGATTTATTTATATGAATTTCCAGATTTTATTTATGCGAATGCGAACTGAGAAGATGTGCAATTAATGAAATGTAATATTTTAGCAATAACAGAATGTTTGCATTGAATAGAATGTCATAAGCTATTATATTGAAGCTTAAAAGCACTTAAACTGTATTAATTATGCAAGTATCAAAATAAAGACATAAAATACATTTTTTTACAAAATATTTTTATGCCAATTTTTGTTTTAAAAAATGGATGTATTCATGTACATGTATGCTGTCTCGTATCTAATTACTGGTAAATCACATTATTCCATGAAGCTTAAGCAATTTTTTTCTCATGCAAGATGTTTTAAAATTGATGATGAATTCATTATCAATTTTATAAGTTACTTTTTTTATAATTTGCATTATTTTGCTTCACTGTTTCACAATATAAACTGATCATGAATGATTTTTATATTCCATTCATATTACTATAAAAAACAAACTACAAATTATAGTTTACAAAATATCTTATATAAGTTCATAACCGAACTAAAATTTCGGCAACTTTAAAAATCTAAAACCATGAAATGAAAAGATTTCAGTTCAATCAAACTTTTCGTTGATAAAAAGGTAATTTACGAAAAGTTAATTTTTATTTGTAATATATGATAAAAAAAATAAGAATATTTGTATGCTTAATATTCAATACGTGATAATAAACGTTCATGCGTAGTTTAAAATTTTGCTAAAATAATTTTTTTATAAATTAATTAAATGATATAAGAGACAAATACATAAAAAAATCAACATTAAAAATACAAGAAATATCTAAATGGTATGCTAAACAGTTCGCGCAGAAAAATATTAGTATTCAAAACTACATAATAGCAATTTGTATGCTCATAAATAAATTTAAAAAAATTGCAAAGATCGAGTATAGGAGATAATGCAATTTGACCAATAATTGAAGTTAAAATTTAATTTGAAATGTTTCATTTGAAAATGAAATAACACAGTAAAATATCCTCAAAGATTTTCAAAAAGAAATTTTCTGTATATCATGCTTTTAGATTCTTTACAAATTATTTCAATGAGATAATGAAAAAAATCAATCAGTTACTTGATATTTCGGAGAGAAATAAATATTTATAAACAATCAAAATATTTGGTTTCCATGCGATATTTGGCGTACTTATGCTTATAAACATACATTATAGAATCTTACTTTATATCACTTACCAAATAAATATACATTATAGAATCTTACTTTATATCATTTACCAAATAAATATACATTATAGAATCTTACTTTATATCATTTACCAAAT
>JAPMOR010017049.1:615228-634490 GCA_026543865.1 Argiope aurantia
CAAATAAATATACATTATAGAATCTTACTTTATATCATTTACCAAATCAAAGAAAACGTTTGAACAATGATAGTCTATAGACTGAAATTCAAAATATTTTATTTGAGTTACATTACAAAATATTACATTAATGCTACTTTCAACAAATCTTAAGTGAAGGGAAAACAAATCTACTACAATAAATGGAGGCGAAAAAAAAAAAAACACCAAATGCTATGTAAGTATCAATCTTTTTTTTCGCAATGTCCTACAGATTTTATAAATGAGTAATTTTGCATGCATGCATACATACATAGAATGATAGCAAAAATCACAGAAATCATATATTATTAGAATTGCAGTCAATTCATTCTTAAACTATTCGTTTTATTGCGAAATGCACTTTCTTGTGTAATAAATAGCGCTTATCTTAGTAAATTTATAAATATTAGATTTTTTTTTTGTTTATTCTTAAAAAAAACAGCTTTCATAAATTTTATATTATTCTGTGTCATAGTTATAATAAAATTATTTAGCGTTTTTTCATAACCATTATAATTTTTATAGAAAAAAAAAGAGAATGGTTCATAGAATTCAAGAATAAGGTTCATAGAATTGAAGACAACCTTGAGATATTTCCATGCAGTCCTTGGGTAGCTTTTTTTTTATCAATCAATACATTTCATTCCATAAAGTCGAATCGGTAGATGAACGTGGCCCCATTTTTTTTGTCATTAACCCCTCAAATTGATGAATGCTCATGGTACTGATAAAAAAAAAAGTGGAATGGAGCAAAAATAGCATCAGATAATGTTAATATTTCGTATACATCCACATGCAAGCGCAGTTAATTCTTAATTATAGAAATTTTCCAAAAGGAAATAGCGCGCAATTCATAATGTCAAATAGCGCGCAATTCATAATGTCAATCTTCTGGTAATATCAAAATGTATGCAAAGAAATATTATATTATATTATATATGTATGTATATATAAAATAATAAAGATGTAAGCCATACAAAATAAAAAGTTGCAAATATGGTTTTTATTTCTTATAAATCTTTTAGACTTGAAAAAGTAATTTTTAAAATCTTAAGTTCTCTCGCTAAGTTTAACAAATGCTTATCTAAGCAATGAATTAAATGCTTCACTTCAAAAATTGTCCCAAAAATGTATTATATAAGCATAATTTTTGAAGCGGAATCGTGGTCGAAGTCAGAGAAGATACTCTGAGTTTGTAACTTCGTTTTATTTCCATCCCTGGAGGCATGATTTTTTTTGTAAAAGCAGAAGCGATTAGCGCGACACAGGACGCCACAAAACGAAATGAGGAAAAGATGATGAAAATTTTATCCCTGTGAATACATACTGTGAGATTTTAATATTGATTTCTTACACACATTGACCACAGATAAAAGAATCAGAGGGATCTTTTAGAAGAATTTATTAGGTCAGCAATATTTTATCCCTTCACTCGGAGTGTGGGAACTTGTCGGCCTTTAGCTGATTCATCAATATTAGAACTCGTGTTGAATTAATTAAATAGAAAAAGTGGAATGGGATCAGAAATAAAAAAAAAATATTTTAGAATGAAGTTGATATAGGCTAAATTAAACTGAAAGTTAGGAAATGAATTAAGCTTAAATTAGATTTTAAAATATCATTACATATTATATATATATATGAGAGAGAGGGAGAGAGAGGTAAAACCAAAATGAACTTCGAATGAAAACTTTACGTTGATTCTGATATGAAAGAAATAGCATAGCGAATAAGGCATTGAATCCGAATTTGATATATAATTTAAACAAAAATGTTTATTTTGGACTTATAAACAAATACTCATGAATAAAAGAGGCTATTGTATGATTGTTCATATTTCAAAACAAACTAGCAAAAGTTATTTGCTCCGCGAATTTTTTAAAATATATTTTGATATCTGATTGTTGGTTTCAAACACAAAAATGATTTTTCTCTATGAGTTCTGCCTTTGATATTTAGTATCACGAAACATTTGACTTTTTTTTTTTCTTTTCCTATAATTCAACTGATTATATGAAAAGAAAGAAAAGGAAAGGACAAAGAATATTAATATTTGTTTCAACACAAGAAGTCGGGTGATGATTGAAAAAAAAAAGACTGGTACCATCACTTTGTTCATGGAGAAAACTAAATTTCAACATGACTGAAGTCTTTTACCAATGGGTAACAGACTTAAAAGTGGTGAACTTTCTCACTCGCCAGTAAAGTGGCTACAAGAAATCTTGCTCCTTGTGCCTATGGGATAGCAGTAGCAAAAAATGTCACTGGAAAAGAAAAGAAAGGCTTATAGAGAAAACATAGCAGTTGAAGGAAAAAAAAGTATTTCGAACTCTTAAATTGGACAAAATAAGACTCATTTTGTCTCTGCTAAGGTAAATGAAATAATTCGTAAAGGCTTTTGATTAAGATAGCCTTGTTTCGTATACACAGAATTTAAGAAAAAAATCACTTTGGATAGATATAGAAAAGTTGAAATTTTTGTTGGTTCACAAATCAGACACAAAAAGTGAAGGCCTCATTTGTCCTTGTTATCAAGTACTTTCTTGACAACCACATGGATGAATCAATGACGATTTAATTAACATCGCGTTTAAGAAGTTTCAGAGATAAGTAAGAGCATAAAAGTTCATTATTTGTACTGCCATTTTGACCGTTTCAAAGCAATTCTTGACGATACTAATAGAACAAGCGAAAGGTTTGAACACGATATAAAGGTAATGAAGACGAATATCAAAGAAGATGGAGGCTCATATGATTGCAGGTTATTGTTTGAAACTGTTAAAAGACAGTGTAAGCAAAGTCTATTCACAAATGCTTTTATTTTAATCTTCATACTCTTGATTTTATAACTAAGCTAATATAAGAATCTTTAGCTATATTTTTTTCTTCTTTAAAATGTTTCACAAAATTTATTAAGGGAAACGGTTCTAATTGAATGACTATAGACTTAGCCTACATTAATATATTGTATTATCTACCTTACAAACAAGATATTACGGACAAAAACCTGTTACATTTGTTTTTAGCAATAAAATATACACCAAATGAATTTTCAAAAAAATTCAACACCAAAATAATTATTAGCTTATGTAATTTGTTCACAAGCCAACATATCAGAAATTCAATAATTCTCTAAAATACCAACTTTATAAAAGATAAAAATACATTCACTTAATGTTATATAAGTCGACTTAATTTATTTAAAATAAATTTCTATCTTCAAAAATATCAAATTTTCAAATGTTTTCTTCTTAGAAATGCCGAAGCATTTGCTGAACAATTTCAATTCTTTGTACATTCCGTTATGCAAAATAAAACACAAAAATACAATCATTAATACCCAGAATAAATTATTTAAATAAATAAAAAATGTGTCGTTTAAATTTGTAGTATTGTAAATGAAGGCATTATTTAAACAGTAAAACATGATTTTCAGTTTCAGTGTTTAGAGTTGCGAATATTAAAGTTTGACTTAAATCTTTCATTCACAAAACCCACATTCGTTACTTATGCAGTGTGTGTGTGTGTTAATTACTGTTCAATTAAAACTTATAAATGCTAATTTGTACAACTGATATTAACTTTCATTTAATTTTTTAAAAACATATGGATCTTTCTATTTTCTATATATATAATACTACTTTCTATAAAGTTCATATTCCAATCTTAGTATTATAATTTTAAAAAGTATCACATATTTTAGTTGATATTTAGTATCTAAGTTAATGATTTTTTTTTTAAAGTTTTGTACGAATGGTAGTGATTTATCAACACAAAATGATGGAATTATTTGGAATTCAAAAAACGTACTTTACAAGTTAGAAGTTATTAATTTTCATGACGAATATGACTAATTATTTTGAAATACGAGGAAAAGACAGAAAAAAAATCTAACATTACAAAATTTTAGAGGTTATGTAAACACAGTAATAAGTAATGGCGATGCACTGTTCGTTAGGTCCAGATTTCACATTTCATCTAAAACCGATGAAATTTTAAAACGGCGTTTGAGTCGAATTATTAGAATTCAGTGAATTAATAATATAAGAAGTTTATATTCTTTAATAGTTGGGTAACAGGTGTAGAATTATAAAATAAATTGGAAGAGAAAAGAAAATAAAGCTCTCATTTTCAACAGTTTCATACTTAGATTCTCAGAAAGAAAGAAAACGCTTTAAAAATTAAAATAATATTAAAACGTCGGGGATAAAACCCCTCAAAAATCGGTATCTAATTTTCAAGACCTCATTTAAAAATCGTAAATCCTCTACCTTTTATGCTACAATTACTGCTTCACATCGCATCCCAATTCTTAGAGCATATGTCTATTATTTTAATATTAAATTATTACAAATGAAATAGATTAACACATTAAATTCTATTAATATGGAGAGACACAAAAATATATGATGAAAAAAAATTAATAGAAAAAATTTCTTAGACGGCTAAGAGACGGCTTCCGAATAGAAATGGCAATTTTTTCTAGTGTAATCGAACAAAACCAAAAACAAATTTTCAGGACAAACGTAACTTTAATAGTAGAAGATACGTTATCTTGTATCTTATGACTGTTTTGTATAAGATAAATGGGTTGAATGTTTTGTATAACATAAATGGGTTGAATTCTTGTTCTGGCATGGAACAAAAATAATTGAAATAAGTTCGAAGCTTAGACAGTATATCAGAATAATGATTTCGTTAATGTCAAAAATTATTTTAAAAAAGGGGGAATAATGCATTAAACATCTCTTGAGACGTATAAATAGGAATGAATATGAATCGTACAGTGATTGTTGGAGCTTTTTTTGTTTTATTGGTCTAATACACGTGCTTCATTTTTTTTATACAATAAGATTAAATTCTGCACAATAAATAATAAGAATTACTTAGAATTGCACAATAAATAGTAAAAAAAAATTTTAATAAGAATTTTTTAAAAATATTTGTACGGTAAATCTATACCTTTATTAAATCAAGCGAAACTATTCGGGTTTTCAAAACATAAATATAACAGAGCAATATTACTTGTTAGATTTCAAACTTGGGCGTCTAATAGAAACTATATTTAGAAACTTTATTCACGGAAACGATTTTCGGTAGAAGTAAGTATTTATATTCCAGTTGTATACAAAATCATAATATATCAAATACTTTTTAATTTAGTACCCAAAATTAAAGACTGAAGAATGTGCAAATTCTTAATTAAAATTGCATTAAATAAAAATTGCATTTCAAGCAAAAATAACTTAATATGAATGCATTGATTAACCGTATAAGCTGAGATGCAAATGAATTAAAATATTACGAGAAAGAAAAGCGTATAAAGTATTTATTACAAACGCAAGGATAAAATCAAAAGGCCTGAAAACATAAATAGAATAAGAAAACTCGCCCAAATGAATAAAGAAATTTCAATCAATTTCGGTAATACAATTGCATTGTAGAGACAACATCCACGATCTTCTTTAAGACTACTAGGCCGTTAAAATAAAGCGCACTTCCGAATATGGAGCATTCCTCCTCTTGAAATGAAGCGCAAGCAGAGAGATTAGAATTCGCCAGAATCAACATCACGTAATGCCACTAAAAGCAAAAGGAGAATTCGGAATGAAAAAAAAAAGTAGAAGTCTTAATGGTTGAATTTTCTGAAGCAGGGAAGGGAGGAAGGAGAGAAAAAAAAATGGAATCATTATTTTTGCCTTAACTTCACCCCCAGCGGCCGAATCTAACGGCAGAAGCTAAATCGGCCATTAATATTTTGTCGGGCGAGCTCCTAATAGCGTCGGTAATCACGGCAAGCATTCATTTATGGCATTGGCGACGACATTTCGATGGGCCATTAACGGGCCGACGCGTTAATCGCGAGGCCCAACACCCCGTTACGCGATGCGGCAAACGTGATTCCGATGCCCAAAAACTCTCCAAACTAAATAAACCGAATAGTTTTGGGAGACATTAGCAATATTTTTTATATATTTATTTTGAATGATACACCGACGAACCATTATAGTTATGAATTTTAGCCACGTCGGAGGATATCAACATCATCGTCACCTAATTCCTGCCTTAGTAGGTTAAGTTCCGTTTTCTGAACAACATCCGTTTAGTTCAGAAAATATTCATATGCAAAAAGTGAATGCAGAGGAAACTGTCATACTCAGTTTCACAGCGAGACTTAAAGTCTAAAAGTTAGCACTATAGTCAACGAAATGGAAGTGATTTTTGAATAAACACTATTACTAAATCTAAAGATTATGAACATATTGAACATTAAGTTTTATCTCATCATAGAAGACTCATTTTGCTTCATAAGAGATCTTTTCAATCTTTTCTCTTGATTTTCCCTTATGTACTAAAATTTGTTTTCTTCCGAAAATAACAAAATCGTAAACTCAGCATTCAAAACATATTATGCTACCAGTATTTTGAATTAAAAATTATTTTCCCGTAATAAGCAAATTCCATACATATTTTTTATGCATAAAAGGCTAAATATAAATATGATTAAAAAAAAAATTTTTTTTTGAAATCTTTACATGATTTTCCTGTTACAATCGTTTTAATCTAATTTTTTGAAATCTCAATTGCCTAATATCATGAAATATGACTTTTCGCGCAGTCTTGACAAGACAGTTTTTCTACTCAGAATAAACCTTTGTCCCAGTTGTCGCTTCACACAAACTAAATGGACGTTGCGTTTAAAACAGAATCATTCATTAGATGTTAAAGGAAAAGGGAACTTCTGGCGAGAAGGATGAGATAAAGAGGTGAGGGAATGGCAAATGCCGATAAGAATCCTGTCGTGAGACACGCGAAGTTCTGGATGGGATGGTCAGGAGCGCATCTGTCGCCAATCCCATCGTTGATCACACGTGGACATTACGACCATGAGGGCGTTCTATCGTTTTGACCCATCCCCTGTACCAGCGACACGCATTAATGCGAGATGTTACATCCACACCCCTTTCTCTTCAATCGAAAAACAGAATAAAGAAAAAGGAGAAGGAAATGTTCAGTTCCCTTTCCTTTTTCCATCAAGTAGAATGGCAATAAGAAAAATTCTCTTCGATACAGCATAGGCGACGCTATTTTATCAGGCACAATGAATAGGGGGAGTAAATGCATTGCAATAATAATTGATAATAAAGATAAGGAAAGAAGTTATCGATTTTTTTTTCAAAAAGAAAGGGAAATAAAACGCCGTGAAGAATACATAAAAATTTATTTTTAAAAGAATCAGAGTTCCATCACAAAATGGAAATTAGGGAAAATTAATGTAAGTTTACGATTTTGGGGGGATTCTTAGTGAAAATATTGGAAGAAAAAATCTTATTAATTTCATTCACAAATGATACACTGCGTTGTTAAATTTAAAAGAATTACATATTTCATATCATTGATATTATGCTGGTATGTTAAAGAAAAGTTCTGGTCATCTGACCACTGTTCATAATCAATATATTGTCCAAGAAAAACTGTTATGCAAGTCGAAAATGAGATTTTAAATTCATTAAACTAAACTTTAGATACAACATTGATAAAATAATTTGCAAAAAGCATATAAAAATCGCGCGCGTAAAATAAAATAAAAGTATTTTTTTCGAAGTAAATTAAAAAGCAAATAATATTAATATGCTGAAGACTCAAAGCATTACATTTGTAACAATGAATAAATAATTTTTCTTTGTGTCTTTTAGCAAAGTACAGCAAAAATTGGACTGGAGAATTAAGAAAAAAATGTGCTTAATAAAACTCTTACGTATATAAACCATTTTTATATGTAATCCCAAAGGTAATTAAAGTAAATATTCTTATGAATTCCCCGATTTCCAATTAAAGCATTATACTTTCAACATTCAAAATTGCAATATGTTCATCAAAGCGCTTTTGATATGTTTATAGCATACAGTGTCAAAACAGTATCAAAACACACAAAAGAAAGTATCGTATGGCATCCAGAAAACACAATTAAAAATATCAAAATAAAAATATATGTCCATGCAGCTGTTCAAATAAGAAAAGTAGAGCAGTTATTGAATGGAATTGAAAAAAAAAACCGTTCATTGATACGGATATGAAACAGTGCGAAAATATTTTCATTGATCACACAGTACATAAAAAAATGATCTTCATACTTCTTACATTCTTTCAGTTTTCTTCTAGAAATCATTGTTTCCGAGGAAATTATCTTTTATATTTTAACAAATAAAGATAAAATTTGTTTCATGTAGGTTGTAAAAGCATTTATGTCATATAATAAATATTCGATTGAATCCATTTGTTTTAAAGACTCAAAAATAAGATAAATTTATAAACAATTGCAATCTAAGCTCTTTTGTGGTCTTAAAAATCCTACAATAAGAGAATTCATAAGTAAATAATTTTAATTGACAAAGACTTTAATGATATTTTACGTAAAAAAATATTATTTATGAAATTTAAATTTGTTTGCCAGCTGATTTTAAATTATAGTCAAATACTATTTATGATTCATATGGAGAAATAAAAAGACAAATCTATCATGAAAAGCACATTAATCGAAATAAAATTTACTGTAGATTAAATTTCATCTGAGAAATTGAAATTTTCATGTTTTTCTCAAGAAAATTGCGCTGTCAAGACTTAAACCGATAACGCCAAGTTGCTATTTTAAAAGTATGAATATTAGAAATAATTAAATTAAATTAAAAATAATAGAATTACTGAAATTTTTACAAAACAATAAAAAGAAAATATTACATTGAAACGGAGAATTAACGACAAGAAAGTATTTCATTTTACGCTATAGCAATATATAAATTGAAATTTAATTTATTAACATTTCAATTTATAAGAAAAGGATAAATGAAAAGAATGAAGATTTATGTATCTTTATACTATGAAATTGTCTTATTGAAGATTACATCGGTATAAAACTATGTGTAGTAATAATAATAAAAATACTAATAATAGTAATAAAATAGCACAAAATAAAAAAAATGTCCCTTTTTTATGAGGAAGGGTGAAAAGAAAACAATCCTAATTTATATAAACTTTAAATCATTATAAAATATAATGAATTATTTCTTGTAAGTCTTACAGATAGAAGATTCAGGCAATAATTGAGATCGATCATTTGAATATTATTTTGGTGAATACATTGCTTTTTGAAAAGTTTCCTTTTTATACCAAGAAGACATGCATCTTATTAATATGAAACTATATTTGCAAAAATTTTTAACACTTTCAAGCAAGCTGCTGTCATTTATACAACGAAAACTAAAATAATGAACTTAAAGGATATATATAAAGGAAAATTTTCGCAATTATTTTCCAAATATTATGTACAAATTTAAACGTTTTTAGAAAATTGTTTGCCAAGTTTCATCTGATTTCTGAAATTTGAATTTAAATTTATAATTATTGACAAGAAAATCTGCAAAATCAGCTGTTTTATTAGTTAGAGAAACAAATTTACTTAGATAAAAAAAAAAAGTTGCAAACACACACACAGAGAGAAAGAAAGTGTTTTTAAATTATTCCATAAGGATAACTGTGCATCAAACACTCATATGTTTTTCCCCCCATTAATAAAAATAAAATATTATATTTCGAAAAGATTATGTCTGACATAAAATGTTTACATATTAGCAGGCTATCAGCAAAGTATTTTTTTTAAAAATCTGATCATTTAGTGTTAATGTTCTAAAACCAAATTTTCAAAAGGGAAAAAAATCCATCAAATAAATGAGTTTTAATGAAAAATATTTTTAAAAAAGCCTTTTTTATTCATACTAAAGTTTTTCTATTTAAAATGAATGCCTAAGAAGCATATTTTTTGTACAAAATAGCCTAATGTCTTAACCACGAAACATACATGCATCATATTTAATTTTGTATGCATTAGGTATTCTGTATATAAAATATGGAACGAGGCTTTAACAGATGGATGGGTTTATTTATTTTTCTTTTATTATTAGTTTGTGGCAAGTAATATTTGAGCTGAGAAATGGGAAATTTTATATTACTCTATTCTGAAAGAAGTTCATGATTAAAATGAGATACCAATTCCGCGGATTCCAGAATATATTTCCATTTTCTATTTATCACTGCTATTTAGCAATTTTTCTATTCTTTATCTAAGTATTTTTCATGTCATTTTAAAAATAAGAAAATGGAATAGTCACTTTAGTTTTATAAATTAATTCAATTTTTTCTAATCAAATAAATTTATTAACAAAAATTAATGTTTAAAAGAAGACAGGGCTATTCGGTTACTATTTTAGTATATTTTGATCAGTGTAACAGTTTTATAGGAAATTTATATCGCCTTATTTTATATCATTTATCAGAAGCATATAGGTAAATATTGGAAAGGAGTAGCACAGGAAGAAGATGGACAGAAGCAATATATAGATATATATATAAAATCTCAAGAATTTGAAGCAGGGAGTCAGCAAAGTAATGTACGTAGATATAGTTGGAAGAAAGAAAAAGAGAGGGAATTGCTCAGAAAATAGGAATCTTCCTTTTGCCTAAGTACATTGGACATTTTGAAAGGTGGATTCCAAATCTCCCCTCAGTGTTACCGGAAAGCCCCCTAAATTCGAAGCCACTTCTTTGGGACCAAAGATAGAGATGTGCTTTCCATTAGGCTCCTTATGATGATAAAAACCCGAGTCGGCCGCCCTCCCTCCAATGAGAAATCAGAAAGGAGGAAGCAAACCCTAATGCCAGAGTGCGCGCTTTCTTCGCACGAAGTTATATCTCTCTACACACTTCACATAGCGGGTAACGGAATCCGCACTTGCTATTATTTTACTGGAGAAGCAGAAGAGAAAAAAAAATCTATATATATAAAGAGAGATATAGGAGAGCCAAGTGAAGACTCAATTTTGTTAAAACGTTGCGGACTTACGTTGTTTGAGTCGCTCTATATAAACAAGGAAGATCAAGTTTGCGAATAGAACATGCTTCTCAGAAATGAGGATCAATCATCGATATTTTGGTCGTGGTATCTAAGAATATGTCGAAAAAATTTCGCAAAAAGAAAATGCAGTCGAAGTAGAAACATCAAAAAATATATACAGGGGAAAAAAATGAAATGACAACAAATTCATATGTTTTTTATTTCAAAAAGAAAGCAGGGATTACTTGACTCAATTCAATTTATTTTAAACTAAAAATGCTAATGGATAGCTTTATGATCAATTCATGCAAATAATGTAAAAACGAAAGTATTATCCAGTAAAATAAGCCTGCGAAGGAATCAATTAAACAAGATAATCTTTAGACCAATATAATTCTACAAATAATATATTATTGTTCCGATAGAGTTAAGCAGCAAAAATGAACAGGAGATTGCGATAAGAACAAGAAATCTATACAGTGACTTAAAAAACGATATAGAGCATCATAAAAGTTTCTGGCTATAATGATTTGACTTCGGTTTTTCCTCAGTAATGTCTCAATATTTCGTTTCCTTTATCTCAACATCATTCCCTTTCTTTGAAAATTACCAGATAAGAAATATTTTGTAATACTTGATATTAACAATAATTAACATTTTTCGCAGAAAAAATTTTTTAAAGTGTTATTGAATTTCTAACAATAAAAAGAAACGATATTTTTAGTACCAAATAAAAAGATTTGTTAAATTTTAAGAAATAGAGCGAGCTCATTTAGAAAGGCATCAAATATAGATAAGCGAATGAAAAGATAGAAAACTACAACGTATATTTCAAATTTCCTATATTATATCTATAAAACGAAAATAATAACATAATTAATAATAACATCTAGTAAGTAACTGGTTAAAAAAATAAAAGTGAAAGTTTTTCCTTTAATTCAAACAATCTTTAATGAATGCACTTCAGAACTCCAAAGCAATAGCAAGAGGTCATTTCTTTCAGGAGATCTTCATTTAATCAATAGTATTTTAAAAGTAAAATAAATTTATAAAACTGGCAAAAATTTCTTTAGCATACACCAAAATAACATGTGTGCTAATGAGATAGTCAATCTCCAATATTCTGAATAATAAAATTAAAAACATAAATCCAAAGTGTCAGAGCAGAATTAAGAGCAATCTTGCGTTATAAATCTTATCTTGATGCCAAATTTTTATTTTTTAATACTTTCCAATCTATATGAAATTTTATATATAAAATTTCATAAAATTCTGTACCTGCTTCATATAATACCAAATATAAGAGTCTGAATCGTAGTTCTTGTTCAGTCACGCTCTCGAAGGTAACAGCCTTTTAATGTCATATTCTTCGATTCAGTGATATTTAGAGCATCACTAAATATGCTCATTTTACACGTAAAAGTAATAAAATGCTTGCAAAGCATCTCTTTAAAATTTTACTTGCTGCCGAATCACATCTTGCAAGTAATAAAAGCAATAATGATAGATATTAGTAATTTTCAAGTCAAGTCCATCCACTAGCATCACCTAAGTGCACATCAAATCAATTCTTCCATTTCAATACGTCGGACATCTATGATTTGGAATCCTTGACTCCAGATTAACAAACCATACTAGAAAATATGTCACTCATGAAATAGATAGAGAAAAATTATATAACATCAGTTGAAATATCTAGGAAAAGAGATAGGTTGATTCTCTTATTATTATTCTTTTTCAAATATTATTAAATACTTGAATGTTGCATAATACTTTGAATTGCATTAAACATCCGAAATATTTTATCAAGATTTTTATTTCTTAAAACTCTCGTTGTTGGCGAGTTTTTAGAGTAAATTTTAGAGATAAAAAAAAGATTAAAAGTACAAAGAGATAAACAATATTATCGTAGAATCTTTTATTAAAAAAATCCGATTAAAAATAAAAACTATGCGACAAAGAAAAAAAATTTATAAAGGTTTCATATCAATGCTTAAATAAGCATAAATGTGGGGAAATAAAAACATAATACCAGAACTTACTCTTACTTAGTTAAGAAGTAATAAGTACAAATTTTGACACACACACATTATATTATATATATATATATATATATATATAAAGAATGATTTTTTTTCATCCCATTTTTCTAAAGCTAGATAACATTGTTTGCAAAAGATATTAAGAAAAAGATTGTAATTGTTTACTCAACTGAGAAGAACGCTATTTTTATTATTTACTATATCGGCCAAGAAAAAAATTGTATTCCATTATAATTAAAGGAAGAAAACGTTACAAATTATAATCAAACGTTATATTAGAATGCATTTTTAAAAATTTGTTTGAGAAAAATATCATTATAAAGAATCTAGCATCATTTAAAAGATAACATGCTTTTAATTTAATATGTAAAAATTCAGTTTCTACATTATTTTTTAAGAAAGAAAATAAAACTTGTGGCATAAAAGATAAGAGATTATAATGGATTTGATTTTTACTCTTGATACTTACTCGAAAAATATTATTGCAAGTCATATAACATTACATTTTTAAACATTTGATAAAATTATATGGAAATACTGTACATTGATTTAAATTGGTATCGTTAAAATTATATTTGATATTTTTTTTAATGTTTAAAAAGCATTTCGAACGATAATTTTGTAGTGAGTAATAGCTGGAAAATTTTGATCAATATTTAATAAATAACAATTTAAAAAAAAAATTCGAAAAAATATCTCTAAGGTGCATATTCTCATATCAGTTAATGTATAATTCCATCCATATATTTGTAGAAGAGTAATACACATACAGACAAATATTCTCTTTTATTATTAGTGGAGATTATTATTAAATAGGAATATTTGACTGCAATGGTAGAATGGTTGCCTACAGCTTATTCTATTAGCTATAAAAATGTAAATATTTGTTTAACAAAATGTTGCTTTTAACACTTTGAAATCATATATCATTACTATCAAAAACGCAAAGACACTTTAAAAATTTAGTTTCGAAATGTTCTAAAATAATATTACTACGCAATAATAATTTAATATAGTTAACCTAAAAATAATAAGAAGCTTGAAATTTTTAAATTTTAAATTAAAAAGTGATAAAAGTAATGATGGATAAACAACCAAACATTTTTTTATAGCTGTAAAATCTCACAAAAGAAGCTTCGTAAAAGAAAGAAAAAAAAAACATACGCATATATGCGCTAGAAACTCTCACTATTTCTTACTTAAAGATCATATGCGACAAAGAAACATACGTCTAAAAAATTTCTTACAGATTAACTTTTTATCTACATTATATATCACTTTTCAATATAAGATTTTTTTTAAAAAAATCTTATATTGCTTTCGATAAATGCATTTAAAAAATAACATCTTAGCAGTTCATTTGTATTTTATAATGTATACATAAAATTCATAATATTTACTATTATTTATTGCAAAACATTTGTTTATTTATTGTTACTGTCAAACCACCAAAAATGTATAAAAATTATTCTTTCTTAACATTGAATTTACTCTTAAATTTTTCATTGCTTTTTACTATTATTTATTTTCTAGATAACCAGAAGTAAAGATAAACTGTTTTATAATTATTTCACACGGAACTAGTCTTTATTAAAAATAAACGAATATTATATTTCTTAACATTATTTATTTTCTTGAACTGAAACAATGAGCTGCACTCGACAGAAATCATTGAAAACTTATAGTTTCTATAAAAAGATTGTTTATGAAAAAGTTTTTAATGAAAAAGAGCCCATAAGTTTCTATATCAATCTCTGCTTTTAAAACTAAGAAAAATGCCTGACTGAGCAACACCGACTCAAAATAAATTACAGTTCAATAATTTAATATTTATCTGGGAAGAAAATATATTTTAATTTTTAATAAAATATATAAAAATCAACAATTGAAAAAAGATTGAACAATAGAAAAAATTACTATACAAGTGCATTACTGATTTAGCAAACAAAAATATTCGACAAAATTTTCACACACACAAATTTGAGCCTTTAAAAATATTAATGCTTCTCAGAACAATTACAAACGTATTTTAATTAAATATCTGAAGTAAGGTTCATTTCTGTAAAGATTTTATCATCGGTCCTTTACCTCATACCTCATGAACGAAAAAAAAAAAGCATCAAAAATTTTTCACCCTTTTGATCCAACTCACTTATTTGAACAGCCATTACTAACACAACAAAATCGGGACATATTCTTTTAAATAATTCAGCAAGAAAATTACCAAAAATATTTAGTAAACTACTTCACAGAAGTTGTCACAACATATGCAAGACATTTTTTTTCCTTCCTATATAGAATGTCGAACAATTACAAGCATATAAGTAAATATTTCAGAGATCAAATAGTTAATTTTTAAGAAAGTATTTTGATTTTTTAAAAATATTTGCACAATTAAAACACACACACACACAAACAAATTAAGCCACTTTAACCATTTATAGAGTTTTTTAACAATCACTATCTTAAATACTATATACAGAATTCAAAAACTGAAAATAATATTTAAAAATAATTGTTAAATTTGATGTATTATTTTCAATGATCATTCAACCTATAATAATTACAAAATTAATTCTTACTCTGATATTATGGGCAGTTTATTTTGAAATTTAAGAAGAATCTTAGCTCGGTTATCTATGAACATATATTTGTGCTTATTCTACCTATATATCTCTATATATAATATGTATTACATTTTTCGCATTTTAATTATAAATAGTAAATTAATTTAAAATCATTTTCCTAATTTTTAACACGGCTTTAAGTAACATTTTATAGATACAGTGGCTCCCAAAAGTGTTCGTACACTAAAGAAATTTGCAGAAATTGTGTTCTATACTTCTTAATAAAACATTTTATTTGTTGGTTTTTTTTAATTAGCATCTTTAAATAGTTCTTAATAAAACTGAACAAATATTTTTATAAAAAATCAAGTAGTATTGTTCTGAAAAATAAATAAATAAAAAATGTCACAAAATTAGAACACAAAAGTCTTCGTACATCCAAACATTATTTATTTAAATTCATCATAAAAATATCTTTTGCGGCTTATTTTTCTTCCAATTGCAAAATACACTAAAATCGTTTGATTTCAGTATTTAATATCACAATTATTTATTCAATTTACTTTATTCTTAGATATGACGCGCATTCGTAAGGAAACGAGTTTAGACGCACGAAAATTAATTATATTTCATTTTAAAGCTGGAAAATCAATTAGAGGCATTGCAAGTATAACTAATCAACCTCATTCAATGGTGCAAAGCATAATAACACGTTACAGAGGGAAACAGGATTGCAAACAAGCCTCGTAATGGTCGCCCTCAAATTCTGTCAGCTAGAAGTCAAAGAAATATTGTGAGTAAATTTCTAAAAAATCCACGTCTGAGTGCAATAAAGTTTACTTCACAATATAATGAATCAAATGGAACTTCTATTTCCTGTGAAACTATTCGTAGAATTCTTCGGAATGCTGGTATACATGGCCGCTCTGAACGAAGAAAATTCTTTGTAAGTCAGAACAGAATTGCTAGGCTTAAATTTGCCAAATCTATGATAAACCAGCCCAGTGAGCTATTGGAATCGTGTCTTATTTACAGATGAAAGTAAGTTTAACATCTTTGGGTCGGATGGGAAAATCATTGTAAGGGAAAAAAAAAAAAAAAAAAAAAAAAAAAAAAAAAAAAAAAAAACCCGAACTTATCCCAAGAATTTAGTTGGAACAGTAAAACATGACGGTGGATGTGTCATGGTTTGGGGGTGTATGTCAGCGGCTGGAGTAGGCAATTTAGTATTCATTGATGGTATAATGGATCATAGAGTTTATATAAATATTCTCAATAATAATTTAAAAGTGTCAGCACAAAAATTGGGCATTTTAAACAACTTTGTGTATTACCAAGACAACGATATTAAGCACACGGCCATGAATGTTCGTCTTTTTTGCCTCTATCATTGCCCTCAAACCCTTAAAACACCAGCTCAATCACCGGATTTAAACCCTATAGAACATATTTGGAAAGAATTAGAGGTGCGAATAAGAAGTCACGACATTAAATCGAAAAGTCGACTGAAAGCAGTAATGATCGAAGAATGGAACAAAATCGGTGCAGAAGTAACCGATCGTTTAGTTAAATATATGCCCAAACGTTTAAAAGCTGTTATAAAGAATAAAGGATATCCTACTAAATACTAAACATTTATAAAAATTTAAAAAATTTCATATTTAGTGATGCTTTTTTAAAGTGTATGATCACTTTTGTGTCCTATTTTTGTGCAATTTTATTTATTGTCATTTTTTAAAAAATAATTTGCATCGTAATTAAAATTTATTTTTCATTGCTTTATTAAGAACTGTAAAAATATGCTATGAAAAAAATTTCATGTAAAAATAAGAATATATAATGGTAAATATTGAGATTTTTAGTTGATTCTTGTTGGTGTACGAACACTTTTGGGAGCCACTGTATATAAGAATTTTACATATACAAAAATATAAGAATTTAATTTTAAAGTACACAAAATTTCTTAAAATAATATACAAATCAAAATCAGTATAATTTTTTCTTTTTTTATTATTTCTATAAATTTTTGAAGGAACCTTTTATAATAAATTATAAAGGATTTTAGTTATACCTTTAGAAAATATCTCATTAGGAGTCCACCATGCTATAATGTACTGATTTTCACTTAAATCATTTAAAACTTACATTTAAATATAAATAAATGCTATAATTATTGCATTTAATATGTAGTAATTGTCAGTACTGCATATACCATAATGTAAGGAACAATTAACATATTGTTGCAAGTTTACTTGCTATTTGAGCTGCAAATGATTCAGAATTACCTACACAGATTTTAAAAGAAAAATTTTTAAACAAATAAATTTAATGGAACAATTTTAAAAGACAAATTTGTTTTGGATAACTAATTAAGCATATTGCATTTGGAATTTATGTTAAAAAGATAAATCATTTACAAAAACATCTCAGCATGAAATGCAACTAACATCATTAACAGAAATGCACATTATGTAATTGATTAATAAAATATCGTTGACATTTACTAAAAAATAAAAATATTTTTGAATTGTCTTTCACATACTACACATTTATAAATACTTCAACCTTTCTTATTAAACACTTGATTCAATAATACCTAAATATATGCCGAATATTTCAATCAAAATATTGTTTATTGTGGTATTCCTATTTTCTCCCTTAGTCCTGAATCATTTTATAAATGTGCTAAGTGATGGAATAGAATTCTTTTTCATAAAAATACTTTTGATAAAGTGACATCACAGTAAAATAATAAAAAACCATAAAGGAATTAAAAAAATATTTACATTGAATTATTTTATTCGCATAGAGAAAAGCTTCTTTCTTTTCAATCGAAAATATTTCTTTAATCTTTTCAATAATCATGGCGGACAAGAAGACGTTAAACAGATTAAAAATATTCTTCAGCCACTAATATTACTTATTAAAGCATATTAGAAACATTGCCACATATAATATATAAATTCAAATTTAAAATAAGCTTCTTTTATTTTTCGTGTCTGTAAAATCTGCAATCCTATCTTATAAGTTAAAATTAGGAATAAGAAATAATTTCACGAAAGAATAAAAAAATTCATTAAATAATTTAATAAAAAATAATATTTCCGAAACGATGATTCACTTAAAATAATACGAAATGCTACTAAAAATTTATAAAAAAATTGTCTGCATAGTAGAGAAAATAAACAAGTATATATCATTAGTAATAAAAAAATATTTCGTCTGCAGTATACGCTTGTTTTTTGTTTTTTTTAATCTTCTTTTAAAAAATAAAATTTGTCATTTTGATACTTCAGAGATTTTTAAACAAATTTAAAGGAATTCTAGAAATAATTTATAAAGTGAATTTTCAGCATATGTTGCTGTTATATTTTTTGGTATGTAAAAATATATTTTATATGGCAATATTTGGATTTTATTACATGAAAGTATATAAAATTGATACAAAAACACTATTTCAGATAAATACTTCTTTCTGCTACATATTGAAGGAGTAAGTTTATAATCATGCAAAATACATCAAACGTCTGCAGTGCATAGTGCCTACGTCATTCCAATTTTGTTATCCATTACATATCCAGCAACACAACACAAGACAGTATAAAACAAAAGACAGTTAGATGTTAAATATTTGCCATAGGACTGATTCCACTAGATAAATATTACTTTGATTACACAGGCTATCTAACAAATATTCCGGTCACATGTTATTTAATTGCAACTTTTATCCTCAAAAAGCATTGT
>JAPMOR010017049.1:634890-671270 GCA_026543865.1 Argiope aurantia
ATAAATTGTTGAACATTCTGTTTTTAAAATTTACTTTTAATGTTCATTCAGAATTCCATTAATGCTTTCTGGCAGCATTTCTTCTTACATAATTATGTTCTTTAACAATTAAACAAAAAAAAATACTGTTACAAAATGCATACAAAATTAATTTTTAAAAATATATTACAATGAAAGACATAAATTGTAGAAAATGAAATTTATGAAACTGCTCAACTGAATTTAAATGCGGTGTAAAAATAGTTTTTAATCAGATAATATTTTACAAAGATACACCGGAAAAAAGTAAAAATCTTACTTTTTTACTGAAAATCAATAAAAAAACTTTGCCAAAATAGTTAAATACCAAAATCAAGACATTCATCAACAAAAGTAGATTAAATCCAAGTCTCACTATTGTCTAGCAACCGAGTATCTATTATTTTCTTATTTGATGGAACAATAAATTGATTTGAATTTAATTGTTATAAATTGTGTTTAAAAAGAATTTCGATTTTTTTTTTTGTTGAAATTTGAAAAAAAATTGTACCATAGTTTTATTTAAAAAGTTGCTCTTCAAAATGGTGTAAAAATGATTTATTGCGATAAATATTTCCACAGTTCTGAGCAAAAATGACAAAATGCATCTTAATTTTCCTTATTTAATATAATATTTTAAGAATTTATTAATTTGGAAGTAGAAAATAACACAGGAGACCTATACAATACACCAGAATACCATTTGTGAATTTAATATCGATATTTTTTGTTGTTTAAGAGGATACTTGGAACCTATAGGCAATCATGCGTGTTTTCTGTTTTATATTTTAGATTATTATTATTATTTAAAGAAAGTATTTTATAGTGGAAGGGGGGACGCTTCATGACAAGCGTTTCAATCAAAAAATTGAATCTGCTATGTTATTTTTGGATTTTATTTTCTTATAAGGATAAATTTAAACAAGGCAAAGGCACTATTTAATAGTAGAAGAATAAAGTACCAATGGAAATTTTACTTTAAATGCTGAGTTATACTGATGAATTTTTAATTCTTTTATGCAAAATAGTTTTGCATTAAAAGCGGAGAAAACTTTAAAAAATTGTAACAAATTCAAAAAACGCCGAAAGAGTTTATGAAGTATAACTATTAAACGTAAATATATAAAAATAATACATAAAAGAACTATAGATATGACAAATTCCAAATTTAAATTGAAGGTTCCATTAATAAAAAACCTATAGTAGTAATATGTAATCAGCAGAACCAGATAATATTTAACGATTTGCTAAATGAGAACCGTCTTGCATTACACTTTCCACATTAGTTATCTATCTCTAAAGTAATAAGATATCAGATCATTAAGCAAGTTCTTAAAACGCCTTAATAAGAAGACAAAAAAAAAGTTTCATTCCCTTTTAATATCAAAAACGAATAAAACAAGTAATTTAAACAATTAAATAATTACGCATAATTTCTATACTTAACTGCTGAATATTGGCAATACAATGCGTATTGTTAATGAATATGTATTTCAGGAGGTATCCAATAAGTTTACAAACATTTTAAAATTTTCTGTTATGAAAAAACTAATATCTACAAAATGGAAATGAATGATAATACCTACTTAATAATACTTTTGTATTGCTTTAAATTGCTACTTTTTGGGCATTTATTATTTAGTATATACTTAGAAACCATAATAATTGAATTAAATTAAAGATTAAAAACAGAAAAAGATAGTCAGGGCAATCATATTAAAACCAGGTTGTTGTCCTTACCCACGTCCAGTTAGTGACAATAGAACATAGCCGGATTTAGAAATATTAATCGTATATAACTTAAAATGCCTATGTTTGTAATATTAAAAAGGTGAAACTGGCTTTCCAGTCATTGCTCTTAGTCCGAAATTCAACAAAATTTGTCAAGCAAATGTAAATCTTCAAGAAGAGAAAATGATCTAATGTAAAGCTGATAAATGTTTAGTATGTTAACTAGTTTGGACAATTTTTACATTTATATCAAACTGATCATCAGTTGGTTCCTAATTTTTTTTAAGTAATAAAGTTTTTTTTATTGATTCTTTTCTCCTATGAGTACTACTGTGTATGTTCACATGCATACTCAGACACAGAATTTGCTTATATGCCTTTTTTTTTAAACTTTCAAACTCTTTACAATAAATAAAAAGCACACGAAAATAGCCTAGATTTCAAATTATCAAAATATATCATCTTGCCCACAAAATGCTGTATCTAAAGTTGAACGTCCTATGATTGAAATAACTTACAAATAGAGTAACTAAAAATACTAAAACAAAACTGTATGACAAAAAAAAAAAAAAAGCCTTTAACCTTTAAACCTATTATTCAACGATGTGTGACTAAAAGAGAGCCCTTCAGAGGGGGAAAAAAAGCAGTCTTTCTTTAAAGTTCTCAACCAGAAGGTAAGGATACAAAAAGAGCCTTCACAATCAAAAGGTGGGGAAATATGGAAGGGGGATGTATAAATTGTGTCGACTCGTGAAGCACACGCGGCTCCTTCGGAGAGGACCTCCACCTGTGCTCCACTCCAGTCTTAACCACACTTTCTCTGTCTTCCGCGTGCACCCTCCTTTCGCTTCCCCTCCTTTTTTTTTTTATTACTTTACTCCACTATTCTCACGCGATCGGCACGTGGCCACCCTACCTAGGTTTACCCTCCAGGCAATCTTCACTAAACATGGTATTTAAGTGAACGATTTTGCTTCTGGGTGATAACTTTGGGTTCTTGTTATACGAACGATGAAATGATCAAACATTACGACTAAAAGTTAATTGTATTTGCCATGGCGAAAAATAATTGTTTTTCTGTTTTACACTATGATAGAAACTGTTCAGGATAAGTTTTTATAAAATATTTGTAACATTCTGATTTCTAGTTTGATACTTTTTCTGCATAAAAATGAATAGAAAATAATGATATAGCAAGGTAAGCCAATATAAGTTGCTCAGCAAATGCAAACGGCACCTGGAACAAGATTTTACGTTTTGCTAAATCATTATATTTGTTAATAAGAAGTGAAGCAAAAAGCAATAGCATTTTGTCCTCATCGTGCTCATAAAATTAGTACCAGAGACAGCTATATCCTCTAACAATTCTAGCAGAACGGCAATAAAAAGCAAAATAATAAATATTTTGCAGCAGCCGTCTTTGGCGATTAGCTGATTCATAATGAATATGATTATGTTTAATTTTAATGAAATATTTTAGGCATAATTTCATATTCTTGATTCCCTCATCATAGCACTTTTAAGCAACAAATTATGATGGGCATTCAAACTAAATTTGTTCTGCTCATAATGTGCATGAACCATCCTATTGTAGGCAAATCTCATGACATTATAGTAATACTCAAAACAGCCCGGCTCATGTATCTACTTTCACCGCATAATAATTTCACTTTATATATATATAATGGTAGAAAGTCACGCTATTCAATATTTAATGGAACATTGAAAAATGGCTTGAGTTTCAGTAAACAATGAAATGTTTTGTGACATAACAGACAGAAAAATATTTTTAAGAAACCGTCAAAATTCATGAAAAAAAATGGTATCCATAAAGGCATATTTTTCTGAATTTTAAATGTTGAAAAAAACAGTTTAGTAAAATAATAGTTATGGAAATTATCAAGGAAAAAATGTCATGATTTCACTTTATTTTGAATTAATCAAAATTCTAATAAAAAGTTTTAAAAACTCGAAGTGTATATGATCACTCTCCAAAGTTTAATTGCGCCGAATTTGATAATTCTGGGATTTACAGTGTGACTTGTAATGCGCTAATAGACAAAGACATATACATTCTCCTTCATTACTTATTGCTAGAGATATCAGACAGATACTTTTCAAACAACGAATGAGAGCATTCTCTATGCCAAAATAAATAAATAAATTAGTTAATATTTTATTGATCATACATTTTATGAAAAAAATAAAAAGCTACGATTCAGAGATAGACTATAATGATATCTTGAAGAATTTTCATTATCTAGCAAAATCAAAGCATGCACATACTAAACTTGAGTAACTGATGAAAATAATTTTATCCGAAAGACAAAAAATATTTTTAAATACATTCTTTATCAGTAATTACAGTATTTTCTAGCATTTTTTTTTATCATAACTTTAAAAAAGAGTTACGATTATAAAAAAAATCATGTAAATGAAAGACAATTTTCTTAAAGAGATGTCCCTGAACTATCCAAACTGAACAGTATAGCTATCATTTATGTCGAAACATTGGTAGAATTTATTACACTCCAAAAAATGGTGTAATGCAACTAGAAATAATGTTACATTCGTCCATGAAAAAACAGCAAACCTGCTCAAAATTAATTGGTTTTTCGGAAACATTAGCACCTTTTCTATTATGCGTACAAAATAAACATTTGTACATGCTTTCTAAGAATATGAAATTATTTTTTTCATGATAAAATGAAGTGATTTTACATTTCCTAAATAATCTTTTAAAAACATAAAATAATTTGTCTAAATTTTATTCATTTTGAAAATGTGAAGAGTAATTTCATTCAAACGTTATCATCAAATGTATCATTCCAATAAATACATTTTACAATTACAAGGGAAGATTTTTTGAAGTATTACCATTGCAGCAATCAAATGTGATATACACTTTAGAAAATACTATTAATCCTTTCGATGTCTCGAACAAAAATGAATGACGGTATTTTGTGATTAAATTTAGATTCTTAAGCTTAAATTTTAAAACAAATTATATTAATTTACAATTTTTTTGTTGATTTTTTTAATAGCTCGCACATACGGTGGCATCTTAATAAAGAAAAAACGCACACATGCAAAGACCATTAAACGTTCAATTATTGCCATGCCACTGTGGATGCCATGGAATTAATCATAATCCATTTGATTTTATAAAGCGAATTTTAGAAGAGAAAATCATTTTCCAACATGCCTAAAAAGGATAAATATTTTTGTTAGCTTTTTTAAAATATTATTTCATTTTTCTTCTTAAAGTTTATATTATTATTATTAAAAATATAGAATGTACCAATAATTATAACTCCTACATATGATACAACAGGAATGGATTTAGATCACCACACAGTAACATTGTATCATACACTTTAACTGAAATTCTCTATTATTATTATTATTAAAAATATCTCATTAATAAAGCACATCAAAAATTCCGAAAAAATACACTCAGCGAATATTTATCACAATATCGATAGTTAAACTTGAGACTCTAAGTGATTACTAAAAATTATAAGTCTAATAAATACATAAACTTCTTGTTTTTCATAAGCCAAGAAGCTCATAGGCAATTTAGAAATATTTATTTCCTTTGAAGTTAACAGTAATGCTTCTTATTACTTAAAAATTCAGAGTTCTTTATATATACAAAGTGTTTCCTACAGATGAGGGAAAGAAATTAAAAGTAACAAGATTCATTCAGCGTCAATATGATTGATATTGTTTGATAAATAGTTATTTCCCAATGAGCATGTCTGAATTCCCACATTTATGTCTTATAAGAATGTTAATAATTAAAAATTATTTTAACAACTAGTTTTCTAACACGATTAGCAGTTAATTATGTATTCAAAATAATAAAAAATAAAAAAATATGGATAAACTTTTTGCTGTATGTTTGAAGTAGATTATATGCTAAAGTAACTAGAACGTTAAATAGTAGAATTATATGATAAAAGATAAAAAATTTAAGTAATAATGAATATATATTTATTAAAAAATATCTGCAATATCTCAATACTTAGTTCAAACGTTTTGGAACTATAGTTCTAAAGTAAGTATCTATTTATCATTATTCAGTGGATGTATATTATGTGAACAAAGACTATACATTACTATTATAATTTCACGTTTATAAAAACTTTGGTGCCTCATTTTATCTTAATACTATATGGAAAGAACCTAATTAAAAAGAAGATAAATAGCCGTTTTTGACATTTCACCTTTCGTATATGCAAAAACATTCACAGAAACACCGAGATACACATGTAAGAATAATCGCAAAGCACCATGATTATACCAGGTGTTGCGATATTTCACAAAAGGGTGAAGAGAATCATCCTTAATTGCCTTTGTTGCAGGTTCGGACAAGGATGTGAAAATTAAGGTTATCTCTACCAAAGCCAAAATAACTTATACACCCTAATAATTGCTAAGGAAATGTGGACGTATAAGGATATGGAGAGAAGCCTTCCGTGGCCGTAAAGAAACGTGTGGTAATCCAATTTAGTTATTCTAGGCCATTCTTTTCAATGCAGTGCACGCCTATCTTATCACCATGACCTCAAGTTTGGAAAGAACGTGCCCAAAGGTAAGCAGAAAAATTCATTTTACGCAAACCAAGCACAAAAGAAGGACAAACCAACCCTTTTGAGTTGGTGAGGCCCCAACCAGCAACTCCTCCGGCACCAGCCAAAAGCCAACCACCTCCAAACTCCAATGGACCTTTAAGTGTATACAAAAAAATTCAAGTTTCGCAACAGCAAAACATGCGTGGTGAACCGTCGTAAAATATGCGACCGGATGGGCGCAATTCAAAAATAAGATAACCAAGAGGCTCTCATCTGGGGGCCCCCAGTGTTTCAGAATATCTCAGAAAGGAGTTTATGCAACGGTTGGAGCATAGTTTGGAAGGGGGTAACGAACTGATTACGCAGCCTCATCGAAGGTCATTAAATAAGGGCCTCGGCAGTAATAAAAATGTGAAAAAATGAATAGGCCCGAAGGAGGTCCCCTTCGTGGGCCCCAAGTGCAATGACTGGCTCGACCTGCTAATGATCGAATGGGTAAGGTAAGCAACGCAGGTGATGGCGAAAGAACTGCCCGAATAAGATTTCTTGGAAGTGAACAAACGTGCTCGAATTGCGGTCAAAGAGGGTAAAAAAAGGCTCTGCACAGGTGACGTAGACGCCAGGTCATCTTTAAGAGCGATTTTTTGGGTCGGAAAGAGATGCACGAACGATGATGACGTCAAAAGGGGCCCCTCATGCTCTGAGAATGCAATGGACTCTGGTTTCACACGAACGGGCTACCACCATCGTATGATAATTCTGCGACAATTGCTTCAAAGTAAGATGTTTGTGACGAAACTGAGCTCTCAGATATGCTACACTTGACACTCATAGATATTTATGTATACTTAACAGATAACATTAATTTCCCTTTCAATATGACAGAAAAATCGGCATACAGTTCAGCTACAAGTTCATATACCATTGAAAAAAATTTGTTCCATTTGTAAGATCACTTTTGTACAGTAAGAAAATACAAAGAATGCGGCTTTAGACTTAGAAGGTTGCTTGTTCATACTCAAATTTCGGCATGCAATTTAAAAAAAAAAAAAAAAAAAAAAAAACTTTCTATAGTAGAACAAAAGTAATGAAACACATGGTCAGGAATAGAGTTGAACTAAAGTTTTATTAATGTTTAGGACTAACAATGATAATTTTTAAACTTAAAACATAGAAATCTAGTATACTATAGCAATTCCTCATTTTCAGTTCTTAAAATTGAAAAAGTTTCATCGTAATTAATCAGAACTTAAATCACATTTCAAACAACTATTAAATATTTAGGGATTAAATATGATTTTAAAAAATTTATCCGATTAAGAACTTATGTAATCTTAATTTATTAATTCTAATAATAATTGTCTCCTTAATTCAGAGCAAAAGTGTTTTTTAAGAACTTTTTGAACATTTATTTTATTAATATTCCACATTTTAATGTAATGATGAAGTCATCATGATTGTATTGTTCATTGAAAGAACAAAATACCGTCTTCTAAAATCTCCCACACGAACTTAATAGTTCGAAATACTCTACGAGACTATTTACCTCCATCGATCCTTGGTGGAAAAAAACTAAGAAAAGATACAAGGAATCAACAAATACGATTTATTTTAAACCCATATAATTTTCTAGTATACAAGTGCCCGGGTATCATAAAATAACGGTAAAGAACTTTTTTTACCTCTGACATTGAGCTTTTAATATTTTATTGTCAATTCTATTGCTAAATGGAAATCTGGAATAAGGGAAAAAAATAAGTTAAAGAAATAATCTAGTTATTACAGAAAGAATCTCCATAGATAACAATAGGAAAAATCGCACCGAAAAGAGCGCAATTTATGTCTCTAATCTTGATTGACAAATTAATTGTATTAAAATTTGTACTAGTGGCTCTTAATATGATAATTTATGAATTCATTCTGCTTCGATTAGATTTTACCTAATTATAGGTACAACAAACGTAAATAAAAGTATAAGACATGTACTCAATCTTTGGTTGAATTAAAAGAAATATAAATTGCCGACAATGTCCCCATACTATAGAAGCAACAGCATCAAAATCCATTTCAATGCCAAGCCAAAGCCTGGCAACGGGCTTTTGTCACATTTTCCTTTCTAAAAGGTGAAAACGACGTAAGAAAATTAAACAATAAAAAAAGGTAATAATAAAATAAAAGTCCTCGTCTCCAGACAATTGGAAGCTTAGCCATTCATTAAAACTTTTCTTCTTGTGAACAAAAAGTACGGCACAGATAACTAATTTACAGGAGGCCGGGGGAAACTTTCGAGGAACTAAAAGTTTTGCTCATCAGCTGAAGAAACCAAAGATTTAAAAGAGCCGGTACATCTTTTAAAAGGGAGGACAAAATAAAAGGATCAAGGCACAAAGGGCACAAGTAATAAGAGTCGCGGTCTTTAATAAAGGCAGGAAAAACGAGGAAGAAAATCGAAAAATCAGAATCTTTTATGCCGCCGAAGACAGACAACCCCGATCGAGTAATTACAATCCTTTTCGGGAGCGATAGAAATTAAGCGAGTCCTTCCATCCGATAGCCAATAAACTGGACGCTGCCGGCCACGGGCCATTGTTATGGATGGCAAATTGTCTTGGAATAGAGCAAGAAAGGAAGAGGAACACGGCAAATGGTTTTCGGTCCATCTTTTTCCGACGGCAACCAATTGATTATGGTAACAAACCTAATATCCTAATAACGCAGTTATGCTTTTTCCTCCTTTCCGCGTATTATTCTGAGAGCTGAAACAAATGGTGGTAGTCTTTCACGGACACCTGCCATCACAGATAAAAAAGCAACAACCTCCCCTTGGTAAATAACCAATGGTTAACGGGTTCGTTCCCGCGCAGATCTATCACGGGTCTTCTTTACTCCATTATCAGAATCAGGATCATAAACACTAACACTCGCCCAAACAACGGCAAATAAAAAAAAAAAGGGATAATGGAGGTAAACAAAGTTTGAACTTCAGACACAGCAGTTCGTTTCCAGATTCTAAAAAGAAAATAATTTTTTTTTTATAAAGCTGATTCGATTAAAAAAATATCTAACAAATTGATCTTGAAATCTATAACAAAATATTTTCTTCTAAAATGATTTATTGAATTTTTTAATGTCAGAAGTGGAGTTAAAATAGCCATTTATACAAAAAAAAATCAATTTATAAATATTCCGAAATTGCAAATGCATCCTTCATGAATGCATTGCATACATCCTGCAACAACAGTTTGAATATACAGGGAGGGAAATGAAATTTAAAAAATTATGTACGATTATTTTGATTCAAACAATTTTATAAATTCATTTTAACAGCTCTTTATTGTAAGAAAAGAAAAAAAATATATAAAGAAGAAAAACATATGAAAATAGTTTCTTAAACAATTTCTCAAAATACAATTTTTTTTTAATACATAACAAAACTCTGAAAATCCCTCAAATCTACTATCAAAAAGATTTTGTAAAAAAAAATACATGGGAACGACAACTAATTTTAAAATGTTTTATTAACAATCGGTTGCATAATTTTCAAATTATAAGCTATAACTAAATTATTTAAAAAAAATAAGTTTAAAATTTCAATAATAAACACACACAATTTCAGGGATCATTCTGAGAGCAAGCCAAATAGATCCGAGATCTATTTCATTGGCATATTTGAGTTAAACTAATTTTAATTTCTTGAAAATAAAATTTTATTTGTTATAAAATAGTTAAGGGTTTTTTTTTTCGCGTTTTTTCAAAGGAATGTAAATAACAGTAAACTTTCATACAATTTGTTTATCAGCCGAAAAAAAAATCACGAAAAATACTCTATATCGACATATTTAACACATAAATGCTCAAAAATATTTTGTTATAAAAACATTCAGAAAATTACACAGTAAAAAAGCATAAAGATATCCATATTTCAAGTTCACGACGACTGAATTTTTAAAAAATGGTTTTAGAAAAGTTCTATGCTTTTGAAATTGTTGTAACAATAAGAAAAGTAAGTATGATTATAAGAATATCAATTTGCGTTTCATTTAAAAAGTGTTGTAAGAGCTGTTTATTTTAATAAATATATAAAATATCGTTAAATTTAAATGGGAATTTACATGTAGGAAAAAAAATTATTTCATTATTAAAACTTAAAAGATTAAAGACATAATTTAAATTTCAAGCAAATAAATTATTTTTAAATTATAAGTTATAAATAAATTATTTAAAAAATAAATAAGCTATAAGCATGTTCGATTAGTGAAATTGTAGTTATTTATCTTTATAGCAGAAGAAATACTAAAAGGTGAAGAAAATAGAGAAAATTTCATTAACAAAAAGAAAGATGAAATTAGCAATAATTAAGTAAATAACATTAAAATAGTTATGAAACAAATAGAGAAAATTTCAAAAGAACCTTCGAAGGAAAAAAAAAGTTATTTTTGAAAACAAGTATGAATATATATTTCCGTAGACCATAATCGTATTTCCGAAATGATCACTTATTTGCAATTTTTATTCACTTCTTATTCAGCATATTTGAATTAATACAAAATATAATTTTAACTTCAGTTTTCAGGAAAAAAATAGATAAGTGCTTCACATGAATCATTGCGATCCAAACTGCGCTTCATTTCAACACCATTAGAACTTAAGTATGACTATTATAAATGATAACCGAAATTTAATACAAATTATAGTTATTTAAAAACTCAAAATATAAAATCTTTATTTTTTTTATAAAATAAGAAAATATACAAAAATTAGATGGATTGAGAGTGTTAAATAATAAATTGTGTTTTGCAAAAAACATTAAATTTAGCGTTTTTTAAAGTACAACCTATTGAGAAGGTGTTTTTAAAAGTCTGTGAGATGAACTGTAAAATAAAATAAAAAAAAATTAAATCAAAATCCTTATTATAAATAATTGATTGCATTTTAATTTTATTAAAGATATAACCATCTAAATAGATTTTTAAAACAAGTCCAAAACTCACATATGAGACATCTATTTCGTAATTAAATAGATAGTAGATAACAAGCGAGGTGGGTGAGCATATGTTTAAGAACAGGCTATACTACAAAACATGGAATACTTTTAACTGAAAAAATAAAGTCGCTTTCAAAACACCTAAAATATAAAAACTTTAAATTACAAAAGTAAACATGAAACTTATTTAACAGCAAACTGATTTATTACATAATAAAATGCGCAAAATTTTCTTGTATTAAAGGTAAAAACTAAGATAACCAACAATGTAAAAAATAATTTATTCATTCATTAAAAAAAAAGAGCAACTTACTTAAAAATTAATTTTATAACTCATTGAAATAGAAACAATTTATTGAAAATTTGTCATTGAGAGTTTATTAAACTAGAGGGAGGAGAACAAAAAATGTTCATATTACGGTTGATTTTATTGAATATTCTATATCAAATTGAAAATTTAAATGAAAAATTATTTCATTTTGAAATTGATATCTTCTGTCCTCAAATAGATTCAGTATAGTGAGAGGTAAAGGACATTCAATTGAAAGACAAGACATAGAGAGAAGAAGAAAAGAAACTAAACAAAATAGAAACATTCCTACGCGAGAATAAATTAAAGTAATTTAATGCAGGGGGATGGCGCGGGGAACAGAGGGAGGAAAAAATTACACCCAAACTCTCTAGACTCCTTTTAAATTATGAGGGAGAGGCTGCAGCATAAAATCAACATATCTGGGTTTTCAATCAGTACTAGATTATGGGGACAGGGAGAAAAAAAAAGCAAAACGAATATATATATAAATAGAAAGAAGCGAAGAGAGGAAAAAAAAATCTATCACAGAAGATAAAAAAAAAAAAGAGGGAGACAAAAGATGAGGTAGGGAAGAAGCGCAAGAGCAAAGGATGAAGAATGCTGGGAGGATGGAGAGCGAGAGAGCCATCAACTAAGATGGCAGCAGGAGAGGGGGAAGAGGCAGACTTTAGAATAGAAAAAGCGATCGATGGGTGAATCGATTCGAAATAAAAAGAGCGGGAGAGAGTATCTCGGGAGGCGGGGGAGGGATGACTCAGTATAGTGTGCATATTCGAACGGGGGTGGAGGTGAGCCGCCAATGGAATGCGAGGATCGCGGCGCACACAACCACTGCGCACCCTCCCCATTGGCCGTGGGTGGGGAGGAGGGTCGATCTGAACTCAGAGAATGGCTGAAATCAAATCGTGCTAAATATATGGGATTTACAACTGTCCTCGGCCCTGGGCCTCAAAGCTGTTCTACACTCATTTCCAATTTCGAAAGGAAGGCGGTTCCAAACACTTTAAACTACGCCCTTTTCGAACGAGAAATTCCGGCGCGTCCACCCCCGCCTCATCTAGAATGCAGTTCCGGATTAATATAGATTTTTAGACCCTCCTTAAAAAAATTCCCTAATAGCTTTAAAATGGGAGCGCATTTACACATTCTTAATATGGACGTCACAAAATGGAATTCTTGAATAGGGGAACTTGCAAGAGGGTAATTAGGCTTCCATACATACATATTTAATTAATTTCATAATTAAATACACTTTAAATTATCATCACGGTCAGTCCACCCAGCTTAAAACATAGTCACTGCATACAAGGTTTCATACAAGGGAGAAAGTAGCAAATTTGTAATAATATATGAAATGATTAAATTGTATTTTTATGAACTAATAAAAAAATATTCTGAAGCAATCACATTTGTAAATAACATTAAAAAGATATCATTTAAGAACACATTAAAAATATATAAATAGATGGAAAATGGGTTGTTCTTCTAAAATGAGATGAAGAGAGAACTAATTATGCATCTTATAAATATTCAAGAAATTTAAACCACTTATTTTTTTAATGAATTGCCAAAAATGGTTTGAGTCTTAAATTTGATTTTCCCCTGAGATATTCATAGGTCATATAAGTTAAAATTATTCAGCAACTTCATAGTTTTTCAAGAAAGCAAATTAAAATTTTTTAAGCAATAATATTTAAATTTCAAAGATTTGAGATAGATATAATCAAACGAATGTGAGAAAAATTTTCACTGTTAAACAAGATGAAACAAATTCACAAGCATAAATAGAAAATCTGGACAAAAAAATTAAAAATTTTGCAAGTGTATAGACATATCGAATTAGTAAGTAATTTTGTCTCTTAATATACTAGGACTCGTAACATTTCGGTGTATATGAAGGCGAATTGCACTTGACTAAAATGATTAATAGTTTTAAATAAATAATCTGTAGGCAGAAAAAAATTTTTTAATAATAAATAATAAAAATAATAAAAAATTTAAAAAGTATTTACTAAAGCAACACATTAGTAGAGACTATACAATTATATTATTAGTAGATACTAATATACAACTGTATTATTAGTATTATAGTCTATAGTGTATTACTATAGACTATATAATGTAATGTTTACATTTTGAATTTCAGACTATTTCACCTAATTTGTTCTTAAAATTAACTGCACAGAAACTCCCATTGAAATAATAAGAAGAAATTCATTAAAATCTTTGCATAAGCGCCACAGTAGTATTCTCTCCTCTCCTTTGAAACGAATCATTCCAACTGTAAAAGAACTAAATACATATACTTTATCTTGAACTTTTATATGAGAGCCTTATCAATGAGGCTTATCCATTTAATGATAAGCCATAATAATGAACTTGAAGAGAATCAACACAAGCAAAATAAACAATAATAAAACAAACTGTCACTTTAAGTTCATGTAAGCGTTCAAGTTTTAAGCATAGCACTAAATAAAGAACATTAAAACAATTCATACAAATTATACAAATTTTCAAAATTAATTATTATTTTAACTTGTATAACAATCCAATAATTTTACGGAGAGAAGTAAGAAAAATGCCTATTTTAAAAAGCAATAATATATTATTAAATATTTTTAAAAAATTATAATATTCACCAGCTTGATTTCCAAGCGAAGAAAATTTATCTTTCCCTATTTCGCAAAATAATTGCTTTTGATAATGTAGCTTGAAATATTTTATGAGCTAATTTGTTTCTTAGAACAATAGAAAATTCTTATTAAATATATAAAAAACATATGAAAAGTGCATACTACTCAAAGAAATATGACACATTTAATATCAACAGATTTATTGAACAGTTATACGGTTTAAATTTTGATTTTTTTTTAATTTAATCTCTAAAGGGTTTTTGTAATTTTTTTTCTTGCCATTTAAAACATATCTCCTAGTAATTTAATTAATGGGAACAAAGAAAAATAACAAAACATCTATAGTGAACTTATATCTTAGTTTTTTTCTGCTTAAATTTACCTAAGAAAAATATTTTTTGCTTATGATTGGCAATAGTGAAATTTTTGAGAATAAAATGTAAGGGCCTTTCAATGATACCTCTTTTTTTCTTTTTAATTTATAATTCTTTTATTATTAATCTCGCTTTATAATTTCCACCAGCAAAGACATCAGTTAAATTTTTTTTTTTGTCATGTTTGGATTTTTTCATTGACAACCTTATTCACTAACCTAGCATTATCAATATTATCGTTTATACCATTAGTAGTATCAAGTTCATTTTATAATTATTCACAATTATATATTATTATAATCTTCGGGAAAATTTGAAAAGGGGCATAAATCGCTAAGGAACATATAAATTTGTAATATAAATGATAGTAAGCATTTGCTATATCACTTAAAAATATATAATCATAAAATTACTTAATTAGCATTCAATAGCATAAAAACGCATATGATTAATAGTAGAATTACAATACACTACCATATATGTATCTGCAGACACAGAAGGAACTATGCTGTAATAAACTCACTTTATTTGGTGCTTTTAATAAACAACGCTTGTAAAGTCAATTAGTAATTTAAAGCCGACCTTTAACAATAAGTTTATTCAAATTAGAAATTCGGATTCATTTCATGGTGTCTTTCCTTAATAATGAAATCGAAAGTGAATAACCTACATTTTAGGAAAGTAAATACTTGATTTCATGGCAGAAAATAACTCCCAATCATCACTAATTTTTTATTCAGTATTTTAAAAAAATTTTAAAAAGAGAGAAAGAGAAAACTAAAAAATATTGCTTTTACAGGAATTGAATGAAAATATATGCATCTTGAGATAGAATTAAGGAAATGGTAACTAATTAGAATGGCTGTAAAAATAAATTAAATCTCTCAGACATACCTTAGTTACAGTATTTATTAATTTAATTTTTAGACAAGACTATAATAAAACCTTTTAATAAATACAAACACGTTTTATTACATATATTGATAAATAAAAATTGACTTGTAACATTTAATATAGAATGACCTATACAAATTACATAACACAAGTGACTACATCTGACAGAAAAAAATTTCAATAACCTTCAGCACGTAGATTAAATTTGATAAAACTCTTACACCTAAGAGGAGGACGAAAAAAACTTTCATATTAATAAAACAATTTTGAGCTACTTAGACTTTCAGTAAAAAATTTGGCATAACATGTTATACTAAGCATAACTCATATATGATAAGCAGCAGAGTTTTAATAAATAATAATAAATAAGAAATAATTGCATGTACACTTAGATGTAAATTACTTACTTGATTAGTTTTAAAACTAACTTTCTCTTTTGCTTCCGACAAAATTACTTTTATTTGAATGTTTTCCAAATTAATCGAAGAAAATGTCATATCTTTTAAATAAAAAAATTTTTATGACTTTGTAGGGGTTGGAATTAAACCTTTTCAAAATATATCATCAAGTTTTTCAAATAGTTTTACTTTGAGTACTTTTTTTCAGATGCTACTTTTTTCATGCTAATAAAATGCTTCAGTACTTTTTCAGATGCTAATAAAACTTCTTATAAAAATATTTTCAAACGTATTTTGCAAAATTTTATTGGTTTTAAAATCCTTATAATTAACTTGTAATCATGTCAAACATTTACACAGACTTTTTCAATCATTACAACTTGTTTAATTTGTTAAGAGCATAAATTAAAAAATAATACGCAAATTAGGGTTTTATATACCTTATATACCTTAGAAAATTATTTTATTTTGAATGGCACATGAAAGATTCTACCAACACCATTTTAATGAAAATTCACAATACCAATATATTCGATGGATTGAATTATTTGATTAGGCGGGAAACTGTTCGCAGAAGACTGTTGAAAAAAAGATTAATTAAAAGTTAAAAGTATGTTGACAGTACAAAAATAGATAAGGAGAACAGGTAAAGAACTTTTAATTGTTACATAATCTCAAACAATTACAGTGAAAAGTATCACCAAAGGAAAAAAAATCGTCAATTTCGTTCAAGGCACTTTAAAGTTAATGCATATTGCTACCATGTTCCCAACACTAAAAATATCAGTAAGTGATGATTAATGAAAGGAGAAAACAGATAACCACTGGTCACTATAGTTTTCATCTTTTTCATTTGAAAACAAATAAGACAAATTTAGACCCAAGTAGGACACCATAAAATTTTGAAAATTGTAGCTATATTATTTTTTCCTAAAAATCTCACCATCTTTAAATGAAAGAGTTCTATCCTAGATAAGACCGTTTATTATGATTTTTCATAATATAGAACTGCCTCTTTATTTCATAAGCAAGATAACTATTGAAAACCTGAATTTTTTTCAACGACAAAAAGAATTAAAATATATTTTATGTAAATGTATACAATTTGAAATGACTTTATCCCCATAAATGAGCTTTTTATATGTATAATAATAATACATACTATGGCTTATTAAACAATGGAAACAGATCTTAAGGTCATGAAATCGTCTTCATTAAATACTTTGGCTCAATTATTCAATATTAAAGACAATTAAAAGTAAACGGATTTATTTAAGTAGACAATTTTCCTATACTGTTGTTTAAAGGAATATTTTGGACAGTGGAAAAATTCTTTGTTCCTGGGTAAAGTTAAGTAATATCTTCACATTGGAAATTGGGCAGGAAGTAGCGAATAAATCAATTATCCCAATTCTGATTAATATTTTGTTGACTAACTATTAGAGCAATTTGACCATCGCAAAATTACTTCCGAAAATCGCTACTCCATTTCATCGCTACTCCCCTCATCATTAAAAACAAATGTTTCCTACGAAATCCTCTGCATTTTAATACTCGGTTGTTCTTATTTTTGTTTTTATGCAGATAAATCACATGAGAGAGGTAGAGGGTATTACAGGAGAAAGGGTGAAAGCTACCTAGACCTATCCCCCTTGGTTCCCACCTGAAGAACTCTCCTTGTGATAGAATGTTTATGAGCCATCAATAACGGAGTATTATCTCTTTATACTCGAGTCACCAAATCACGACATATACCGCGCACGATCCAATCGTAAAAAGTTTAACGAGCCATCTCTGCACTTCTAGTTCATCAACTGCTAGGCTACATTACATTCAGCCTTTACTAACACTCGCAAGAAATACTCCCACATCCATTTAGAAGTGTCAGTAAAGTGAGACTTGTGAAGGTGACATAATAAACAGGATCTAGCTGACAACCATTTAGCATTTAAAAATTTTTTTTAATTATTTCAGAGCTCAATTCAAAAGAAATCCGCATACAAATAATACATATTTTTATACATTTTACATATATATTTTTTACGAAACCATAAAATAATGATTGCTGAAAAAATAAAATAAGTAAGATGGTTTTTATTTTAGCACTACATTCTCAAATGTTGTAAACTAATAACAACCTTTATTCTTTCATATGTCTTAAACTAAAATCCAAGAATTGGTTTGAAAACCTTATTAAATGCTGACAGTTCAAGTGACTTAAGAATGTAATTTAGGACCAAAGGTCAATTTATGATTTTCGGAATTATATTGAATTCTAAAGTGTGTATGATATGCAATTCGAAATAGCATATAGCTTTATAGCAACCCATAACTAACAAATTACTTGTCACGAAATAATTATTATAAGACAAAATGCAGTATTAAAATCTTCTCTACCTTGTTTAGCGAAATAAAAAAATGGTTATTGATATAAAAAAAATACTATTTTGATTCTTTATTGTGTAACTAATTTTAGTTTACATTGTTTTCCTGTTTGTTGTTTTATGAATAACTAAAGTCTTCTAATGGCCAGCTAATTCGCTGGGAAAATTGGTTATGTCTGTTTTTGTTTTTAGTTTTTTTTAATTTATCTCTTATGCATAATTTGATTTTCATAATATTTGAAATCAAGTATTTTAAAGGCGAAATTGTGGTGGACGCTGAAACTACTTTGTTTTAATACCCAAACTGCTGTTCTGTTTACTGTGTGCATGAACCTCCTAAATGGAATAAAATGCCACAATATTACAGTACCATAGGAAATACTTAGGTAATCTACCTTCTAACTGCATGTTGTCATACGCGGTATCTATTCCTTCTTATTTCGCATGTAAAACGCAGATAATAAAAAGATGCTTTCTTCTTTAGATTTCAAAAATATATAAATAAATAAAAGAGAAAAATATTTGAATAAATCTTTTATGAAAAAGTGAAAGCAATTTGAATCTCATTGAAACGCGGACAAATATTTTTGAAAATTATGCAAAAGTTATTTCAAAAATTGACGAAATTTAGGGGGGAAAACTGCATAACTAATATTATATATTACGTATATTTTAATATAGCAAAGAATCATGTATTTTAATGTTGAAGCTGTTCAGCAAAAGAAAGGATCATTTTAATTCTTAGTTAATCCGAACAATAGTTTTTATTTAACTCTCCATCCGTACCCCCATCTAATCAAAAAATAAGTTTCTTTCTGCAATATTATTGTGCATTATCGTTTTCCACGTGAATGAATAATTTGTATAATGCATAGCCATTCAACAAACAAATACTTTACGAAAATTAATAGCAGACAACTTGCAAACGATTTTGCACGAACTCGCTTTCTTTCATCAGTTTAAATGGCTTACAACTAGAATCCACATACAGATTTTAATGACAAATGAATTTGCGTCAAGAACTAATCTTCAAGGCACAAAATTTCTAATGCAAAATCTCTGAAGATTCCTTTTCAATGAAATAAGAACCATTCATATGTCTTTCGTTTCATTTTATTCATTATTCACTGATAGCTAATAGTAAAATAAAGTTTAATTCTATTTCAATAAGGTTTTTATTTATTTTAAAAAGAAAATCAAATAATATTTGTAGAGTCTAAAATAACCAAATAGCTAAATTTTAGAATCTACATGAAGATCAATTTTGTACTAATTTTACGCAATCAGAATAAAAATTCTACACCACATTCATCCACAAATTAAATATATGCTGGTTAAAATGGCTTTATCCTTAAAAAAAATAAATATATTTGTATAGAAATGTAATCGATATACTCACATTCCAATCAACCTTAAAGAAAGTCCCTCTCTTATAATGGGTCGTAAAAAAGTAGCTCTGAAAACAGTCAAAGTATTTGACATATAACTTCAACTTCTCTCCACATTTTATAAAATTTTTTATGTAAAAAAATAATAATTTATGATTTTCATAAGTGATTTGAAATGCAGTACTAAATCCAAATTCCAGAAAGAGGTCTCATTTATAAAAAATATTTGTATTACAATATGTCATTAATTCATGTGTTTAGAAACAAACCGAAGGAAAAAATTACGAAAAAAAAAAACACAAGAAAGAAGGTTTTAATTGTTTTTTTTTTCTCTTCCTTTTTTAACTATTTTACAAAGTACATAAAGCGACAAAAAATCGCTTGTTATATATCGCTTGTTATAAATTTAAAAAAGAAATCTTATAAAAAAGGGATATAATTTATTTTAAATATGTTTTTATATCTCATTTAGGTTAAATCAGAAATAATAATTATCTGGGATTGTGTGCTTTTAAGTTGAAACAAACAAACAAAAACAAAAACTTTCACATTATACTGTCTTATTTATTTCGCTTCTTATTTACATTCTACGTGCTGCAATCGTATCTTGAAACTGTAACATTATTTTAAATGAAAAGTGAAAAAAATTAATTTCACACAATTTAATTTAGTTTTTTTTCTATCCTGATTAATTTTTTCCTTTCCAAAAAAATCTTTAATTACTTTTCAATTGCAATTAATTTTCATTTGTCTCACATAGAATGTTGTTCATTTCGAAATCCTTTTACAAATTGCATATCCATACATTAAATGTTCGAAATTATTTTAGCCATGCTCTTCAACGTAAGTTTAATTCTACTCAAATTTTTATTCTCTCAGCTGACAAATTTTTATTCAGAGCAAACCAAAAATTGCTCTTCGTCATAAATTTTATTTTAATCCACGTTTTTTTTTTTTTTTTCTGTCTTTCTTTCTTTCCCATATAAAACATTTTTTCACGTTTAAAATGTAAATGCAGTAGATCTTTGTCGTCCAGTACAACATTTCAAAAATATTCACATCCATTACATGACAAGCACGAATTTATAACTCTTTGCAAATATGAGAGACCAATCGGCACATCTATAGTCTATAGAGCATTCAAGATAAAATTTAAATGTTCAAATCTGCGTCTGACAATAATTTAAAATGACGTCACAATTTTAAATGCAATTATAATTTGTAGAAAATAAAGATGAAACGAGTGAGAAAACATGCACCGTGATAACACATTGTTTCAACCTAAAAAAAAAAATCATAAATTTTCCACATATTCGAATTAACAAGTTTTTAATTCGAATATAAAAATTTTCTTGATCACACTATATCCTCTTTTAATAAAGCATTTTTCCCCTTAAATTTATAGCAATCATTATTCTGCAGGAAAAAGCATGTGATGAATTGTTTTGTGCCACTCGGTGCTAAGTTAATGGCATGATATTTCGGTCTCATTATAAAATGAATTGCATACCGATTAACGTACAAGGCAACAAAAAGTTTTGATAAGGGATCATAAATTTCTAGCGTCGAACAAACTAAATTATTTAGAAAGAAGTTTTTCAGCAAGTAGAGAAGTATTTTCACTACATCATGGAAATTCTATTAGTGGATTTAACAAGCCCATAACATTTTATTTATTGGCTACTTATAATTTTTATGAACTGCAGCTTACACTTCTTTTGAAGGAAAGAACTGATTAATGCTCTATGAATATCGAAAAATTAAATTTTACAATAGAAAGCAAAAAAGATATGGGGGTAGGCAAATGAAATCGAGAAAAAGAAATCATTTAAAATAATTTATAATCATTTAAATCGTAAAAAAAAAATAATGAAAAATATTATTTTCCTGAAATTTAACCTAGAATTAACCTTTCATATGCATTTCGAATTAACTTGTGGAAAGTAAGCGATAATTGTATGAGGTATGTTGGTATGTGAAAATATTGGTATTTCAGTAAGTTTCCAATCCATGCTATGTATGGGGAAAAAATTAGAGAAACTATATTATATATGTATATTGCATTTAAAATTTGATTAACATATAATCAAAATTTTTTATTTTAAACATAAATATGTTTCTTGAAGAATTTGCCATTTAAATTAAAAATTATACTAATTTTTGCACTTGCTCCTTCATTTTTCTATGGCTTTTACGCCGGTATATGAAAAACTGTACGGGAAAGAATTTGATTAAGTTCAGAATTGAATTTGAATTTTTAGGACCATATATCCAAATTAAAAATATTTCTAATCGAGTTCTCAAAGAAAAGAGAGTTTTCGAGTTTGAAGTAAGCAAGCTAAGTACTACATATAACGAGTTAGGCAAGTACAAAACTCATAATATATTAATATGTACCACTAGCTTTAAATATTGACATAGAGAAAGTTAAGACATAGAGAATTCTAATAAATGATAAAATGCGCAAATGTAATTATAAATATTGCTCACTGTTTACATGTAGGATTTTTTGTTTCATGGATCGAAGTTTCATATGATGATGGTGTGCTTAATTTCGGTTTATTATTTGAAAAAAAAAAAAACTGTTTATTCTTTGTTAAAAAGACGAAATAAACATTTTCATTAAATAAAGAAATATAGTGATTATAAAGTGTTAAGTCAAAACATATATAATCACTATATTTATTTGAAGGAAAAAAATAAGAAAACTCATAATGGTTGTCAAATTTATAAAAATAGAGAAAATTCGCAAAATCGTTGGCAATATTTAAAATTTTTAAGACCTGTTTTCTAATAGACGAGGACGAATAAAATTAGTTACGAGATAATAAGCATTATGAGTGATTATTCAAAGGATTTGATAGATAGCATAAGAAATCACAACGGATAGCTTTAAAGTAAACATGTTTTTTTTTTTTTAATCATGCTTAGTAACAACCTTGACTGCTTAATCAATTTTTAGGGGAGAAATTTTATAACGCAATATTCATTAATTCCGGCTACTGAAGCAGGAAAAATTTGTAGGTCCATAAAAATCAAGATCAAATAAACTTCAAAATGATAGTTTTTTACTGTTCAAAATTTAATTATTCCGATAACAAATTTTAGGCTCCCAAATTAAATACTTCAAGCCACCACTTTATATTTCATATAGTTACTACAACATATTTATATTTAAAACAGTTTAAATAATCACTACATGCTCAAAAAATTTCCATGACTGCTACCGTAAAATAAAGTTATCTTATCTCAAAAAGTTCCGCTTGTTTTTTTTTTCTTCTTTCTTTTTTCATCCAAAGGGTGAAAAAAATTTTAAAAGATACTTACTATAATTAGTACTCATTACTGGAGTCAATTATTCCAGCAATTATTAAAAATATACTTGTTTATTTATAAGTCAGATAAATAAAACATATAAAATATTGGAATGGAATTTCTGAATATGCCATTGAAATGAGTTTACCAGTGATTTTACATCCAACGAAAATGAAAAATCACCTTTACAGTATAATTAAACGACCCAAAGTAAGTTATGCCAAGCTACAAAGTCTATAATTTAGCACGGACCAAGATCATCAATAAAACGGATATTATATTTGTTTACAATGTCACGGATTCCTACTATTTGATTCAGTAAAGAAAAGGACAATTAACAGGTCTTCACGAACTGTTTCATGGGGCAGATAGTATCAGGAAGTGAGATAAGTTTCTGAAAGAGTGGAATGATTAACAACTTTTCCGCTAACATCTTGCCGATGAAAAAAAGGAATACATAAATAAATAAACCTGCTAATAGTATGCCTTAACATAAACAAATAAGGAAGAATGCGCATACAAATTTAAAATAGGCATACAAAATTATCTTTTAATACAATTTTTTTACTTATTTACTTATATTAATTGAAGTTAATCTAAGACAATTTTGTAATTAACAGTTTTTTTTACCATTGTTGCTTGGTAGAGACCCACATGAGAACATTTTTGTCTTTTTAAAATCGTATGGTTTCGTTGTGACTTTTTGTAATTTTTCATCGCTTTACCAATTGTTATTTTTGTGTCATTTTAATAGAAACAGTTTTTGTTAAACTTTGAACTAGAAATAAACTTGTTTGGCTCAGTACAAACTTCATACTGGTTCTTGTGCCATAAAACCTCAAACAAAACAAAACAAAACAAAATCAACAGTTTATCCATTAAATGTAATTATGTTTACTAATGTATTAAGAACTTGGAGTCCAAATTATTGAAATTAATAAAATTGAATTTTTCATAAATTATAATTCATAAATTACGAAAGTGAATCATTTTCATTTCCAAATTTAAAAAAAAAAATATCAACAATAAATCAAAATCGCTAACAAGGTTAGAACTTCGTGTCTGTATTATTAGCAATTTTTATTTTAAGAATTATTACCATCCAGGTTTAAATCAATAGCATTATAAATGATTAGGTTAATTTATCATTATGTTAATTAAATAACAACCTAGCATTATGGTTATTAAATTATCAATTGAAATCTAACATTATGGTTAAGATATTCTATCGAATTTTTGATAATTTTAGGAAATTAATAAACTTTAAGCAGCAATCTTGAAAAATGTCGAATTCCTCTAATTGATTCATATTGATGTATGGGATTCGGTGGAATCGTTTACCTTTAATTAGGACTTTTAAAGCAATATTAATGTCAATTATTAATTGAATACTGTATCTTAAAAACAAAGCAAGTCTAAGTATAACATTTTCCCAGCGCAACAGTTCATATTACAACAACGTATTCATTGCGATTACATAATGAGGAATTTGGATCTTTTAGCATACACAATGGAAATTTTTTCATTTACGAGTAATTTATCATAGCATTTAGGAGTTATAGCAGCCAAAAAATTATTATCCTCTATCTTGATTTATTTATAACATGATAGCGTCGAAAAAACACAGAGATAATTCGTTTAAGAAAGCAGACATTACTTTCGCACCTTCAGTCAATATAATTAAAAACTAATGAAATTTCATTTTCATATTTGAAGAATTTAAAAGAAAAACTACCGATTTTTAAAAAAATAATTTATCTTTAAAAAAAATGCTGAGTATTTTTAATAATTCTAATAATTCTTTTATATAAGAAATTTAAAGTATAATTATACATCTTAAAGGAAAGCATGTTGGCACAGCATTGTTAAAAATATTCAGAAGCATGTTTTGGGAAGAAGGGGGAGGGTTGCTAAAGAAATATTTCACTTCCGGTTTTCATTTTCTTAAGAAATTGTCAAAATAAAGATATATTTTCAAATTGTTTTAGATAGCAAACATGTTTTTTAAAAAATGCTACTATAATGGATGTTTGTAAAAACTAAGATTAAAAAAATATGTATGGATAGTCATCACATTTCAATGTATTTTATTCTATTTCTCCTTTAAACAAGAATTAAAGTAAATTAACTCAATAGATCCTGAAAATTCTCAGTTTCTAACTAATTACTAAACAGAAAAAAAAAATGTTTTCCTCCTCAAAAAAATTCTAAAGCATTCAGATTAATTTGCAACTAAGACACTACCTTTTCAAGATGATTGCGAAAACAGGCACAAGAAGAAAAAAATCCCTCTCAAAATAAATAATAGCACTAATAATTGGAAGAATCGCAAGCAAATTCCAAAACTTTGTAAATAAGTTAATGTGCTTTTGTTCTGATTTTTTCAAGCAAAGAAATGTTAATAAAAATATAATCGCTTAAAACAAACTTTAAAAGATAGCAAGCTCTACAAAATATTATTATAGTAAAAATATGCAACAGTTTCCTTTTAAATGAAAAATTAAGCTTCAAGCAAATAAAAAAATGATAATATGATAATAAATAATACATATTTTAAGGTGTTTCAGTTCCTTCTAGCATTTTAAAAATTTAGAGTCAAAATAAATGACAGTTCGGAAATTATAAAGTTAGCTAAATAACCATAAGAAATAAAATATTGCTTATGCATTATTTCAATGTAAACTTCTTTTTTTTTTACCAGAATTTTAAGGGATACAGATGATCTGTTGTAAAAATAATTTTCATAGAAAATTTAAAGAAAAATGCCTGTGTATGATTGTATGCGATTTAATAAATTTTTCGCCCATAGTCTTTAAATAATTCTTTGTAATTTTTTTAAAAATAAAAAAAATAACGAAAAGTACATGAAAAGAGTTTGGCTAATCCCAAGTAAACATTGAATAAAAGAACAGAAAAAAAATGATGATAATCTACAAAAAGTATGACAATTTCATATTGCTAATTTTTTCAAAGAGCTTAAAATGCATGAGTGTATTTAAATAAGAATTAATCTTATTTATTTCATTTTGCAGCAATTTCATTCATAAAAATGGTATAAATTTCAAACGATAGTAATTATATTCTAAGTATTTTCCAAAATCAAAAGTAATGCCAATTTATCGAAAAACAGGAAAAAGTTGAAAATCCAAAACCTCTATAACTGTAGTAAAAACACAATTGCAGAGAAATGATTTTCTATACTTTGGAAATTTTTACAGCTGTCTAGTTCATTCATTAAAAGGAAGCATTATATATCACCATCGATTCTCAAGAAATTCACATTTTTTTTAAAAAAAATATCGTAAAGGCTTACTAATGGCTTAAATGTCGTGCTACCAAATTTTTAGATTAGATTTGCTGAATTAAATTACACAAAAGTTTCTCGCAAAGTCAGACAAAAATCGATTATCCTAATTAAGCCGAATCTCTTTTAAGGGAAAGTTGCCATATTTGAACCATTTAAGAATTTTGAATATACAGTGGTAGAGAAAAAATTTTAATACAAGAAATTATAATTTTTTTGGCAGTTTGTTTATTTCTAAAAAATGCCTCAAGCGGTTTAATATACTTACACACTTTAAAATAGAAAATTACTTCTTTAAAATAGAAAAAAAAGTATCAAATTAAAAAAGTAACGGTGAAATCGAAAGTTAAATAGAAAGAAACTGGCGGTTTGTTTTTTTTACCTTGACATTCAATTCTTTTTAATATAATTAACGCAAAAGAATTTTTTGATTTCAAATTTTACATCTGCTAACATTTTATGAACAAAAGTATGACATTTTATCATTGTATCATTTCTTCTTCTTTGGTTTCTTTTCATAAAATATAAAACTACACAAACAAAGTTTTTTTTCTCTCTCTTTTAACCAACATTTGACGTCTTTAATTCCTTTTACTACTTTTTTTTCCTTTGACTTGTCACTATTTCAATTTATGATGGTTAATATTTATCAGAATTGATTTCTGGGCTATTTCTTAAGATCAAAATAATAATTACGTTAATTTAAAAAGTCCAGTTTAGATAAATGTTAATGGTCGAATGCAATGAGGCTAACAACAAAAAAAATCATCTAATCTCATCTTCAAATTATTTCAAACAACGAAACGATTTTAACTCTAAGGATATAACAATAAATTTTGATACTTACTTTAAAATAGTTATTAATTTGTTGTTAATCTTCTGTTAAAATATTTAACTGAAGATATTCTAAATGTAAATATTTGTTTACAAACTGCTTTAAAAATGATTCCACAACTATATTATTATCGGAATATAAGAAGCTTGGTTTATAGTCAAAATATTTCAAATAATTAAGTTTATGACAAAGATCGAATCTAGCTAAGGGTCCAAATTTGCGGCTCTCCTCCATTAAGAGTACAATGTTCTACAGTTAAATGATTATTGCGAAGTGCCTGCCTAGCAATTCACATAATTTTATGCTATGAGTTAATACTTAAAAGATGTACCAAAATGATAAATATATGAAAGAAGTATGAAAGTATTTTATAATTTTGAAGAAGAATACGTCGAAAATATTTGAATCCCCTAGAAGTACCTGCAACCGATACTGACTGTAAAATTCAAAAGCAATTTAAAAGTTTCGATTACATAAACAGATTTATATGATAAAACACGCTAATTAGGAATACAAGGACGAAATAAAAAGGAATTTATCATAAAACCATATAAAATACACACACAATCACTGATAGATAATCTAAAACTCACATCATTTATTATGTAGATGAATCATAACCACATCTATACAAAGAAGATAATCAATGTGCACTAAAAAAAAAAGGCTATATTTCATAGTCGCAAGATATACGGATTCCTTAATCAATAAACGCTAAAAAAAGATAATACATATCCTTTAAAGGGCGGAAAACTCTCACTCTTTCTGCCTGATTAAGCAAGTACATCATTTCTGAATCCATTCAAATCGTGTTCTCGGTCGACGTGACTACTAATTATCCCATTGTTTTACTCCGCGAGTACGGGTAATAAAAAAGTACTAGTTGCAAGAAATATTGTTAAAAATAAATAAATAATGATGACGAGGTGTTTCGATGCACACGGAAAACATGGTTACCCGCATTAAAATGTTAAACGGGCCTATTAGTCATTCATTTTTCAAACAAGAAAATGTATCTTAACAATCGGAAAAGGGGGAAAGTTCCGCCGTTAAGTTTTAAGATATATTGACCAATGCTATGCAAACTGACATCATCAATGGAGATATCAAAAAGGAATAATATATAGAGGAAAATTACAATATATTTAGTGCTTAACGTTTAAGTTCTTTTAGCCGGAGGGGTTGAAATCTTTCATGAGTTCTACACCTGCATTTAATATTATTTTCAAGACAGAGTTAACGTATGTCAAGGATATATTTCCTTTTAAAAATAAACAATTTAATGAGATGTCTAAGTTTTCTTTTAAAATGTATTCGAATAATAAATGCAAGCTTTCAAAAGTTTTTTATCTAACATTTTGGTAATTGAAAAAAATTAATGATGCTGCAAAGTTTCTAGAATATCTTTTTGCTTTTCGTTCTAACTACAAAAAATATTGACCGTTTCTTTATATAAAAGATTTTAATTCAGACATTTAATACATTTAAAACTTATCCGAGTAATAAAACTAAAAAAAGTCAATTGAAATTGAAAATTCAGAATATGCGTACATTAAATTCGTAGCCTTTTTTTAAATCCGACATTGTGGTTCTTAATATTTTTTATTTAATTCCTATTTTCTAAATTTCTTAAATGAATTAATACCTTTTAAGGTTTAATGGAAATTTTATTTCAAGAATCTTACACACATTTTATGACTCAAATGTGTAAAAAGTTAACGGGAAAAGACAATGTCCATTTTAACTTGAGATTTAAAATAAATGACTAATAAATTATCAAAATTTAAAAAGAACATGTAATTAAATGAAATTGTTTCAAAAATTGTATTTATAAACAAGCATAATTATCAAGATTTCAGTCACAAGAAATACAAAATATGCTTTTTAAGATTTGAATGTTAAATGAAAAGAAGAAAAAACAGCTTTGTAATACGAACTATAAAGTACTATAAAGAAAAACTTCTCATCATAATTGTATTTCTTATTATAATAACGAAAAGAAAATCATAAGCTTATAAGTTTCCCCGAATTCTGATTTTAGACAGGAAAAAATTAAAACTTAACTAATGACAAACTGCAATTTGAAAGCTACGAAATAAATTTTAGACAATCAGATTCGTACCAAACTTTCTTTTATATATATATAAAATATATATTTAAGTAAAAATATAAATAAAAAGATATATTTAAATTAAAATGTAACTATCTACAATGTGATATACTATAGCTTTCTGTAAAATTGGGTTTTCAATTAAAAAATCCCAGTAATCCCAACACAAGTAAACGCTGAGTAAACGCAAGACATTTATGCAAATAACTGCGTATTTACAGACCAATATGTCTTTGCAATTGCATGTTGAAAAAATTGAAAGTTAAACATTCTAATTTTCTTTTATGTAATTTAAAACTCTGCAGTATTTATCATTTAAAAAAAAGAAAAAAGAAAACCTAACAAAGTAACAACATTATTTTATTATATATAATTTTTTAATGGTTTTTTAAAAAAAATAATTTGTCTTGATTTACATCAGGATATCTTGATATCGCATGCTGCATTTTTTCAAAACAATGTTATGTTTTATTAAAAAGTCGCTTTTGCAAAGCATGTAATATGACAAAAAGGAAAAACGAAATTTTTCCATCTGAAAATTATTTCTGTTTGATTACAGTAATCATTAAAAGAATTTCAGATAGTCATCATTGATTTTAAATAATTTATCATTTTGAAAATAAAAATAAAGAAAATTTGAGGGAATATTAAAATTAAAAGGCACATCTTTCAACACAGTTAAACAAAATTTCGAAAAAAAAAATTTTTTTTCTAGGAAAACTCTAATTTTCTAGAATTTATAAAAGTTTGCATCATCTCAGAATACTAAAAACGGTCAATAATTTTGAAAGCAGCATATCTTAATTAATACCATGATATCCAATTTCTTTCTTTCTTAAAAAAAAACATTTTGGCATACAGATTTTGCAGGAATAACCTGAAAGTTAAAGCAAATTCCATATTTTTTACCTTAAAGATTTTTTCATTATTAAATTCACTCAGTATTTTCTGCAAGTCATGACTTTAATTCCATATATTCCAGATTAACGCAACTCTACTAAAATTAATATTTCCGCTTTTCAGAAACTTTTAAAGGAAAGCAAAAATATAGTTTTATTGATGATGTTCAATTAATCATCTTATATAGGAAATAAATCAGTAAAACAAATTTAACCGAATTCATTTCACAAAAATTTTATCCAACAGATTTTACTATTTTTCAGTTACAATGATTTTAGAATATAGTAAAATTATACGCACATACAACTGTTTTTGTTCTTCTTGAAGACTGCCCTCCAACATTTCAAACCTATTCTGATTATTTTTCAATTGAGTGAACATGCAACCAGCTGTTAACTTAAGTACAAGTTAACACGATCTAACACCTTTTTATCTGACTTTTTTTTAAATTTTTATTTATATTCAACACGATAATAATCTTTTAATATAACACAACGTAATTGATTTAAAGCAATGTATAGCAACAGAGCCTGACGCAAATGGATCCATTAAAATGAACTTCTTTAACAGGGTAGACTATTTTTGACAGAAAATCTAATATTACATTATTATACGATGATTTAGAAATAAGTCATTTTGTACAACATTTTAATGAATTCGACAGATAGGTTTCCAAATGAAAAAAAAATGTAATAAACAATTTATTTATTAATAATTTATTAATAATAATAGTAAAATGAAAAGCATGAAAAGCAGATAAAAAGAAGCTTATTATTTAAGTACGCGTAAAAACAATATACAGATTTTTTTAAAAATACAGTAAAAATGGATTTTTTTAAACTTAAAAAATTTCTTTGGATTAAACTATCTTATTCCACATTACTTAAAGTAAAAAATGCATACACACCAATTTTTAAAATATTTAGTTAAATCACGATGCTCAAACGTAGGACACAAAATAAAATATAATTAAAAATTGAAGTGAACGAAAAAACACTTTATGCAATTCCAGAATTTTTATAAATAAGATTTAATAGCGCCCTAAACAGTCCAGAAGCCACTGCTGAAATGAAGATGCTTCATATATCAAGAACAATAGATTAAGAAACATTTTTTTTATGAAATTTAATAAATGAGTTCAATTATTTAATCCTTAAAAATATCTTTAAGTTTCAGAGGTTTTTTTTTTTTTTTTTTTTTTCTCTTAGAGTAATTTTTAAAAAACTATATCCATCTATCTAAGCTATATAAATCATCTGGTTCGATTAATATTCTAATTTTAATTAAACGATAAAGATTTTAGACCATAAAAGAGTTTTCTATATCATAATAATTTATACAAGATTATTTTCATATTAAAGATAATAGACTTAAAAGCATTTTAATCCTGAGCAATTTTATATATATCAATTAGTGAAATATAAAATATTTACGCATTTAACAATTGTAAATGTAAATTTTTCCCTTTTACTAGAAAATTCAAAAATTATATCAACGTATAATATTTCATAAATTTAAAACTGAAATCGTCCGAAAACGTTTCTAATTCTGAAATTTCGATGCCGTAACTTGATGATGCTCAAAGAAGATTTTGACTAATTTTATATCCTTGCAAAAAATGATTTATTATTCTCGTTACTGCAAAAACACAACGAATTAAAATGACGTAACTAATTAATACGGGAAAAAACTTCCCTTTCTTTTAAAAAAAAATATTTGTGTTCTGATGTTTAAATTTGTATTTCAATAAGTGTTTAATGACGATGCGTAAATTTGTATTCCAATAAGTGTTCAATGATAATGTGTTTAATAATGAAAAAAAATGAAATTACAATTTTTTTAACTAACATATATTTATTTTAATTCGAACTCTCTTGAAATATTCTAGATAGTAGGATGCCTTCAGCAATGTTTAATTTTTTAATTAAACCCTTTTATTATTTAGAGAGAATAGAGCCATTCAATTAAAAAAAAACGTTGAACAAAAAACAACGTTATTAAGAAGAAAAAAATACTTTTGAATTAAATCAGTAAATTGTTGTGCAAGAAAAATTAAAATTTCCTATTTCTTTTAGGTTGTATAGCAGGTTACTTTCAATCATGACAAAATGTGCTAAACTATATGCAAAAAGAGGAAAAGAAACTTTTAAAGTCCAATCTCATAACCACTATTTGTTAAAATTAATCAAGACGAACAAAAAAAAATGATATTTTAATACTAAACGCAGGCATATTTTTTAAATTTAAATTTCCGATGGATGGTTTCTTCGTTGCAAACCTCAAACGTTTTTAAGTCACAAAGAAATGCAAAAGTTTTACATTTATATAATCTTATTTCATTTAAAGCATTCATTTTATTTCATTTTAAACACAAAAATTCACACTAATTGTCATATTAGAAGTGCATATTTTGTTCACATACTGCAATATTAGAAAGATTGTCTTCGTTTAAGAAAACTAGTTAATAATTAATTAAACGACCAACTTAGCTTAATCTTATTTTTAAATATGATTTTAAAAACTATTTTAAAAACAATAAAAGGATTATCAAAGTACTATGAAAAAATTAAATGGAAATTAAAAAAAATAATGGTAGAGTGGTTCAAAATGGCATATAAAGAGCTACAGTGATCTTTATTTATATTAAAATTAAGTCTTATTATTTCTATTACTTTTTACACCTTCAACTACGCCAATTTCTAATTTCACGAAGATAACATTTCAGGAAAAACAATTGTATCTCAGACGATCATTATTTTTTAGACTAAATATTACTGATAATTTGTAATGTCTTCTAGCTTTAAATGTAACAGCACACTGAAGTGAAATTTTTATTTACTGCCAACTTAACATTTAAATAAAGCCCCTTTAAAATGCTTCGCATCATGCTACTCATCGTATAATATTCATATATTTTTGCCATTATAGTATTATAAGATGAGAATCAAAACTCAGAATTTGAAATACAAAGTAACTCAAATTGAGAAAACAGGATACAACAGAATCGTGTTATTTTTATATCATTTATGCATTCATAGTGCATTTTAAATTACTGAATTTTCGGTTTATTTTCCCGAAGGAGCTAATTGCGCTCAATTCACATCAAAGTTATTTTAAAGCTATTTCATAGACAACTAATATGGAACATAAAAATAAATATTGAATAAAAATAATTATCATTTTAGCTAGAACCAAAGCAAATGATAACTTTAATTATGTAAGTGAATCAATTCACAAGGGAGAAAAGGGGAATTTCGTTTATAGACCTTTATTAAATTGACTTTTCAATCTGAAACTGAGAACATTAGTCAAAATTAAGATAAATTCCGCCAATGACAACTCGATAGCATATAGAAAGCATGAGATCGCATCACTTATTCCCAGGCTCATACCATTGTATTGCATAATACAATGATTCCGCTTGTCTCAGGAACTTGACTAATTCAGAATTGAAGGGATCAAAACAAAAAATCCATTTATACAAAAATTTGACTTAAAACTGTTTCTAAAAATGTAATCATCAAGACAGGACAATTTTTAAACTAAAAAAAGCTGTAAATATTCATTTTACTATTAATATGTAATAAGTAATGCATAACGAATCAAGAATTAGTGCGAAATTTTAATAAATAAAGCGGTAATTAAGGGCTTTTTTTCAAAAAAAAATGTATGAATGAGAAGTTCAAAAAAATGTCCCTACAAACAATATAAAGCAGTTTACATACAAGAAACATAAAATAAACAGTGACAATTCATATCTAAAATCTTAATAGTTATTTTTTAATGGGAATTTTTTATTACATTTTGATTGCATACATTAAACAATGGAAAATTATCATCTATATTAAAAGGCAGTTATGAATTATTCACTAACAATTATTAAATGCCCAATATATTAAGTTGTTAACTCATAAAAAACAATTCAGAAATTTAGGAAGAATTTTTATACTGAGTCTTAATTAATCAAAGCAAATTCGAATAAAAGAGGACTTTATAACATTCTACTTCAATAAAATTCAAGGGACTAAAGGAAATTTCGAATCACTGATAAATTCAAAAGGCTCGAATAAGTCTTCTACCATATGTCAAAAACGCCACAATATTAAATAACTTCCATTTTAATAACAGTGCGACACACAGAATTTTGCTTATTCAGAATTAAAATTAAATTTTGCTCCAATATAGGAAGTACTTTTAAATCCATTGCAGTCTTAAGGAAATAATTTAAGAATATAATGATACATTACATAGCTTTCGACACAATACTCATCTGATTTGTCATTCAGTGTAGATGCCAAAATCATTTAAATCAACTATTACTGTCTGATTTCGAAGTAATAATTTTTTAAACGAAAAGAGTTAAATAGCCGATGCCCCCCACTTTTTCGTTAAGTTTTATAGTTCTGATAATGAAAGTAATTCATACAGAAAAATCAAAAATTTAGTCGACCGGAAAGAAAATTGTGCAATCCAGAGTTAAAATGAAGGTAACTTCTTCACAGAGGTTAGGTGTATCGGGAAATATATTAGGCAAAAGCTAACTCAGTAGGGAATTTGAAAAGAAATTAGAAGTCCTATAACATACTTGATACGATTGGGAAATCAAAAAGAAATTTTTATTGTTGTCCATAAAAGCAGACGTTACGAGACTCCTGGAAATAAATTCATAGAATACATTACATTTGTTTTTTATTAAGAATGACAAAATAAACACTAGATGACAATTTTCAATAGTCTTAGAAGAACATATGTCTTAGTAAAAAAATTTTTTCTCCTTGTTTTGTTATGATCAGATATAATCTATAGCACCCAGGTTTTTTTTAACCATGTTTATCTAAGACTTCAGTTTAGTGTTCAAATTCGAATCCCAACAATTTAGATGAAATTCAAAAGCAATAAATGCATTTAGATATATTATAGTTCTGAATAATTAGTAGCGAAATATTTTGTTAACGTTGAACATAAAATAGCTTATTTCAAAAGTTTTCAAACATCATAAAACTGATTAATACTATATTCCAATAGATTAGATACACTGTTGTATAATAATTATTTTGGCACAAATTCAACTTAAATAACTTTCTGCTAACGATAAAATATATTTAAAATTTAAATACAACACAATAAATATGGAATTTTCCACAAAACACATTTTCAACCTTAAATGTTAAAAACGAAGTTAATGTTTGAATATCCAGGCGGCGTTTTTTCTTTTTTTTTTTAATGGATTATAATTTTAACACAACTTATTTTCATTTTTGCCATCACATCTCATGTTTTCATTTTGTCATCCTAAATATTTCAATGAAGGTGATAAAAACTTCTTGTAAGAAAATAATTGTAAAAAAGTTCCTTAGTAAAATCCTTAATTTTTTTTTTTAATTCTGCGTTGGTCGAATGGTTATTTTGAATTAAAAATCTATTTTTATTTTTTAAGAGAGAAAATAAAACATTTCTCTTGTTTTTTACAAAATGAAAACCATTCAGTTATTTCAGAAAACTTAATATTTTTTTCCATCAAGAAAGCTCAAAAAGTCTGTTTGCTGTGCTTTTCGTGAAGTGTTTTTACAAGTTGAATCAGCCTATTCATTAAACAGATATAAAGAAATGTAAGAGAAAGTAATTTATTGTCAAAAATCGTTTAAAATTTTTATGAAATTTAAAAATTTTCTGACTGAAAAACTGAGATTCGTTACAAAATCTATAGCTGATAATATATTCAAAAAATCAATTCAGAATACACAATGATGAAATGAAAATCGAACTTTTATACCAATTTAACGCTATTGAGTTACAATAGGGAAGAAAAGATAAGTCTTTTATTCCAGCATTAATTTTAGAAACACACGCACACAATATATCAATATTTGTTATTTTAATGATAGGAAAATATTGCCTTATAATCTGTTAGTAAAAATATTCTATTATGACTTGGACAATAACTTAAATGTGACTTCCAGTTAGGTTTAATATTCATTCAAAATTTATTAACAATTAAGTTACAAGGTAAGAATTTGCGACGAAATAAAATAAAATTTGGGTTCTTTATCAGATTATGTAAAGTAGCAACGTTTTATAAATTTCTTGTAAGCTATTTCATTCTTTATCTTTAAAACTATTATTTTTTTACCCGTTGATTCATTTAATTTTATGACTGAATTAATACATACAATATGTATTTTAAAAAACGAAACTATTATTGCTATTTAAAAGAAAAAAAAA